>WNWK01000342.1:0-280000 GCA_009830355.1 Cherax destructor
GATTAAGACAGGGAAGCTGTGATTTCGTGTGTAGGGCAAGGAGGAATAACATCTTGTAGGAGTGTGGAAGAGCCAGTTGTGGGTGTAGGGAAGTTCGTGAGGCAGTGGGTAGAATGAAAGGGGGTAAGGCAGCTGGGATTGATGGGATAAAGATAGAAATGTTAAAAGCAGGTGGGGATATAATTTTGGAGTGGTTGGTGCTATTATTTAATAAATGTATGGAAGAGGGTAAGGTACCTAGGGATTGGCAGAGAGCGTGTATTGTTCCTTTGTATAAAGGCAAAGGGGACAAAAGAGAGTGCAAAAATTATAGGGGAATAAGTCTGTTGAGTGTACCTGGTAAAGTGTATGGTAGAGTTATTATTGAAAGAATTAAGAGTAAAACAGAAAGCAGGATAGCAGATGAACAAGGGGGCTTTAGGAAAGGTAGGGGTGTGTAGACCAAGTGTTTACAGTGAAACATATAGGTGAACAGTATTTGGATAAGGGTAAAGATGTTTTGTGGCATTTATGGATTTGGAAAAGGCGTATGATAGGGTAGATAGGGGGCAATGTGGCAGATGTTGCAGGTGTATGGAAGGTTACTGAAAGCAGTGAAGAGTTTTATGAGGATAGTGAGGCTCAGGTTAGAGTGTGTAGGAGGGAAGGGACTATTTCCCAGTAAAAGTGGGCCTTAGACAAGGATGTGTGATGTCACCGTGGTTGTTCAATATATTTATAGATGGGGTTGTAAGAGAAGTGAATGCGAGGGTCTTGGCAAGAGGTGTTGGGCTAAAAGATAAAGAAGCAAATACAAAGTGGGAGTTGTCACAGTTGCTTTTTGCTGATGACACTGTGCTTTTGGGAGATTCTGAAGAGAAGCTGCAGAGGTTGGTGGATGAATTTGGTAGGGTGTGTAAAAGAAGAAAATTGAAAGTGAATATAGGAAAGAGTAAGGTGATGAGGATAACAAAAAGAATAGGTGACGAAAGATTGGATATCAGATTGGAGGGAGAGAGTATGGAGGAGGTGAATGTATTCAGATATTTGGGAGTGGACATGTGCGGATGGGTCTATGAAGGATGAGGTGAATCATAGAATTGATGAGGGAAAAGGGTGAGTGGAGCACTTCGGAGTCTGTGGAGACAAAGAACCTTGTCCATGGAAGTAAAGAGGGAATGTATGAGAGTACAGTTATACCAACGCTCTTATATGGGTGTGAAGCATGGGTGATGAATGTTGCAACGAGGAGAAGGCTGGAGGCAGTGGAGATGTCATGTCTGAGGTCAATGTGTGGTGTGAATATAATGCAGAGAATTCGGAGTTTGGAAATTAGGAGGAGGTGCGGGATTACCAAAACGATTGTCCAGAGAGCTGAGGAGGGGTTGTTGAGGTGGTTTGGACATGTAGAGAGAATGGAACAAGACAGAGTGACTTTGAGAGTGTATAAATCTGTAGTGGAGGGAAGGCGGGGTAGGGGTCGGCCTAGGAAAGGTTGGAGGGAGGGGTAAAGGAAGTTTTGTGTGCGAGGGCTTGGACTTCCAGCAAGCATGTGTGAGCGTATTTGATAGGAGTGAATGGAGGCATATGGTTTTTAATACTTGACGTGCTGTTGGAGTGTGAGCAAAGTAACATTTATGAAGGGATTCAGGGAAACCGGCAGGCCGGACTTGAGTTCTGGAGATGGGAAGTACAGTGCCGGCACTCTGAAGGAGGGGTGTTAATGTTGCAGTTTTATAACTGTAGTGTAAAGCACCCTTCTGGCAAGACAGTGATGGAGTGAATGATGATGAAAGTTTTTCTTTTTCGGGCCACCCTGCCTTGGTGGGAATCGGCCGATGTGTTAATAATAATAAAAAAACAGGTACTGATCCAGGTATAACACCAAGAACTACCAGCATTTTGCAATATGCTGTGTCTTGAAATCTAGCACAGGCCAGTAGGTCTATTGCAATGTTTCTTTGGTATTTGCATTTGCTTACTTTATATCTATATTCTTCTCTCCTGCCTATAAATTGTGCTGCCACCAGGTATGATCTATCAGGCAAGTTTTGAAATGCTGCTCCTTGGTCTTTATCAACTACAAGTTGTTGATACTCCCATAGTATCTATTACAATTACAATTTTCTGTAAATTAAAAATACCTATTTTCTTTAAGAAAAACTATGTGAACTTCACTCCAGTTTTCAAAAGTAAAGTTCCACATTTTCCCAATATATTTAACTCAAATCAGCTCTTACTACTGATATACTGACCATGGAAATTTATTTCAGATTTTAAGATTTAATATTTTATACAAAAAAGTTTGTCATACAAAAAAATAGCACCAAAAGACAATGTATCAAAAAACATTATGAAAATTTAGGATAATCAGGAGGTGCTAAACCTGTAGGGTTCATACAGTGCACAGGGAATGGGAGGCAACGGGTTTACTCCAAGGGAAGGATAGGTCCAGTTCCTTGAATCAAAAGCCCTCACTGGCACCTTTCTTGAGTCTTATTAAAAAAAAAAAAGCATTAGCTATATCAAATAATTATACATATGAGAATATGGCTGGAACAAAGAAAAAGCAGCTGTACAAAAAAGTACAACGTTCATGGAGAAGCGATAAACTTGTAAAGGTTGTACAGAACCTTTGGAATAGGAGGCAATCAGGTTTGATGCTGGGAAAGGGTAGCTCAAATTCCTTAAATCAAGAGCCCTTTTGAGGCATATCCTTTGACATTGCAATACTGCATGAACCATAAAAATGAACAATGCATAATTATATTAGTCTCCTCAACATAAACATGTCTTGCAAAAAAAATATTAGTAATGCAAAAAAAATATTAGTAATGCAAAAAACAGACAACTATGCAACAAAATATCCTTGCAAAAAAGCAGGCTATAGAAATCAGGATACATTTACATAATTCAGAGATCATTAGCTGCAAGACCTCCAATGTTACAAGTCAAATTTCCTGGTGGAGATGGGATATTCAAGACTAAATCAGATATTCCTTGGATAAACCCTCTTAAAAGTGTGAAAACTTAACCCATATGTATTAATTTTTTCATGTAAAACCAAACCAATTTGGATCAAACACTGCACAACAGGATAATTGAACATTGGTAGTCTTATAAAAAAAATGAATTTAAGAATAAATATTTGCTGTAAAAAGCATTTGCATAAATATTCATCTGACAAAAAAAAGCATTTATATATACGTATATCAAAAAGCATTTAACTGCAAATAAATTAGTCTTCAAAAAGCCTCAAGTTGTACAAACAAAAAAATACTAGCCAATACTCAAAAGTCTAATATATACAAAGAAACAAAATGTAAATTATATATATAATTCATAGAGCAAGTTTTTCTACATAGTAAATGTACAGCAGGATATATCTATAAATATATATGACAAATGCATACATGTTTGACTAGTTACAACACACAATTTAAGGATATTCTTTTTTTTACATACTGTATACCAGCAAGCTTGTATTTTGTACCTTCCCACTCTTACATTTTTAAGTAAGTACTAAACCCATAGTGGTCATACAGCGCCTATGGAAAGGGAGGGAATCAGGTTCGACCCATAGGTGAGGAGATCCCTTTACTGAAGGAACCTTCCCTACTACATTTCACTAGAAGGGCTCTGCCTCCTCTTAAACATGCACAGTAGAGTGAGTGTGAATATATATATGTGTGTGTGTGTGAGCGCGTGTGTGTGTGTGTGTGTGAGCGCGTGCGTATGTGTGTGTGAGCGCGCGCGTGTGTGTGTGTGAGCGCGCGTGTGTGTGTGTGAGCGCGTGTGTGTGTGAGCGCGCGTGTGTGTGTGTGTGTGAGCGCGTGTGTGTGTGTGAGCGCGTGTGTGTGTGAGCGCGTGTGTGTGTGTGAGCGCGTGTGTGTGTGTGAGCGCGTGTGTGTGTGAGCGCGTGTGTGAGCGCGTGTGTGTGTGTGTGAGCGCGCGCATCACTCGGAGGTACTACCGTCCTACCAAGTGAGTGCAAAACGGAAGACTGTATGTACGTAGTTGTTTTACATGATGGTAGGATTGCTGGTGTCTTTTTTCTGTCTCATAAACATGCAAGATTTCAGGTACATCTGGATACTTCTACTTACATTTAGGTTACACTACACATGCATGTACAAGCATATACAGTGGTCCCTCGGTTTTCGTGCATCTCCAAACTCGAACATTTATGCAAGTGTATTTTCGTAAGTGCTGTTGCAAGTGTATTTTTGGGGGTCTGAAATAGACTAACCTACGTGACATTATTTCTTAAGGAAGTAAATTCGTTCGGTAATGGCACTTGAGCAGCATTCTGTAACAAATTTTCGGGGAAAACCGAGGGACCACTGTACAGTGGAACCCCGAGTTTCGGCCACCCCGAGTATCGGCCACTTCGAGTTTCGGACGCTTTTTTGGCCTAATTTTGTCCTGACTTTCGGCCGTTGCCCCGAGTTTCGACCAGCGTAAAAGACCTGTCCGCCTGCCCGCGCGCCTCCCCGCACAGGCGTCGTGAGCCAGTCTAGCTTTGTTTATCCCTGAGTGAACATTACCCTGCATGCTCATCCAAACATTTCACAATAAATTCATTGTGTTTAGTGCTTGTTTATTGATTGTGACTGTGAAATAAGCCACCATGGGCCCAAAGAAACTTCATAGTGGCAGCCCTTTGGTAAAGAAATTGACAAACACGATGGAATTGAAGAAAGAAATTGTAGCAAAGTACCAAAGTGGAGGAGGAAGAGAGAAGGGAGAATGTGCCTTTTCAGCGATTCAGTGATTCTACGATATGTACGATACTAAAGCAGCACGAGTCGATAAAGGCTATAACACCAGCCAGCGATAAAGTGTAGCATTTACAGTGTAGCAAGTAAGTTAAGCGATTAATCGATAGGGAAATTACAGCACGAAACTGACTCCTCCAATGTTGTTGGAGTTATATAGGGCGACTGACAACACCGCCGTCTCTGGCGGCCATGACCACCACTATGTAAGGCTTATTTTCAATGGCCCTTATACACCCAACAACAAACAACACAGCAACACTGTCGGTTAGGGAGAGAGACATATGACATATGTATTTTATTCATTCTAGAGTATATATCATGTTTCTATGTTATTAATATTGTTTATTATGTCATATTAGATGAAGTGTGCTAGATAAATAAGCTGTAGAGTTGATATTAGTGTCATATTGAAGGACTATCTTGTCCTGCCTCCAAACAAACTCTCCTGCCTCTCTCATACGCCAACAAGTCTTCAATAAAGGTAAAACTGATTTAAATGTTCATTTATCCATTAAAATTAGTGCTTTATATTTATTTCTCATTGTTTTCTGTATGTAAAACTATATTATTTATTCTTTAAAAGAAATTTTTGTGAATATTTTTGGGTAGAACGGATTAATTGTATTCCCATTATTTCTTATGGGAAATATTGCTTCAACTTTCGGCCGCTTCGAGTTTAGGCCTAGCTCCTGGAACGGATTATGGCCGAAACTCGGGGTTCCACTGTATATACACACCCCTCTGGGTTTTCTTCTATTTTCTTACTACGTAGTTCTTGTTCTTATTTCCTCTTATCTCCATGGGAAAGTGGAACAGAATTCTTCCTCCGTGCGTGTAGTAAGAGGCGACTAAAATGCTGGGAGCAAGGGACTAATAATCCCTTCTCCTGTATACATTAATAAAGTTAAAAAGAGAAACTTTTCTTTTTCTTTTTGGGGCACCCTGCCTCGGTGGGAGGCGGCTGATTTGTTGAAAGAAGATATATATATACAGTGGTACCTCGAGTTACGATGGTCCCCAAAATCGCCCTTTTATGTAAGTTTATTTTTTTAAATGCTTTTGTAGGTATATTTTTGGGGGTGTAAAAGGACTAGTCTATTTTACATTATTCCTTATGGGGATAAATTCGTTTGTAATGGCATGAACAGCATTCTCGAACGAAAAATATCGTAACTCGAGGTACCACTGTATATATATCTATATATATATATACAGTGGTACCCGACTTACGATATTTTTCATTCCAGAATGCTGTTCAAGTGCCATTACCAAACGAATTTATCTCCATAAGAAATGATGTAAAATAGACTAGTCCTTTTAGACCCCAAAATTACACTTACAAAAGCATTTAAAAAATCAACTTACATAAAAGGGTGTGTTTGGGGACCATCGTAAGTCGGAGTACCACTATATATATATATATATATATATATATATATATTTTTTTTTTTTTTTTTCAACAAGTCGGCCGTCTCCCACCGAGGCAGGGTGACCCAAAGAAGAAAATCCCCAAAAGAAAAACTTTCATCATCATTCAACACTTTCACCACACTCATACATAATCACTGTCTTTGCAGAGGAGCTCAGATACTACAGCTGAGAAAAGTCCCTCCCAGCTGTCACTATCTCAGACCCTCCTTTAAAGTGCAGGCATTGTACTTCCCATTTCCAGGACTCAAGTCCAACTAAATCAATTAACTGGTTTCCCTGAATCATATATATATATATATATATATACAGTGGTACCTCGACTTACGATATTTTTTCATTCCAGAATGCTGTTCAAGTGCCATTACCAAACAAATTTATCTCCTTAAGAAATGTTGTAAAATAGACTAGTCCTTTTAGACCCCAAAATTACACTTACAAAAGCATTTAAAAATAAACTTACATAAAAGGGTGAGTTTGGGGACCATCGTAAGTCGAGGTACCACTGTATATATATATAGTGGAACAGAATTCTTCCTCCGTAAGCCATGCGTGTTGTAAGAGGCGACTAAAATGCCGGGTGCAAGGGCTAGTAACCCCTTCTCCTGTATATATTACTAAATGTAAAAGGAGAAACTTTCGTTTTTTCTTTTGGGCCACCCTGCTTCGGTGGGAAACGCCGACGTGTTGAAAGAAAGAAAGAAAGAAAGAATATATATATATATATATATATATATATATATATATATATATATATATATATATATATATATATATATATATATATACATACGTATATATGATTTGGACAAAAATATAAAAACTAGGTACAGTATTAAGCACCTAGAAAAAGTGTAAATAACTTAGTATAAATATTTAGGTTTTATCAACAATCTATTGGAATGAGTGTTTTACAGTAAATAAAATTTCTATGTGAGACCAAGATATAGATTACAGTCCTGGAGGTGGGAAAGACAGTGCTTGCACTCTAAAGGAGGGGGGCAACCCCTGTGGTTTAGCGCTTCTATTTGATTATAATAATAATAATAATAATCTAAAGGAGGGGTTTGGGGTATTTGCTGTTTGGAGGGACATCTGAACTGATGTACCTGAGCACCTCTGTAAAGACAGTGATTATGTGTGAATGATGATGAAAGTTTTTTTTTTTTTTGGTCACCCTGCCTCGGTGGGAGACGGCCGATTTAGTGTGTGTTTATCATGTTTATTCTATAAACCAGAGATGAAATGCATATAAACATAATGGTAATCCTTGCCTAATGACATTACAATGTAAGACATTGCAACAAGGCAATTGAGAAATTAAATGATACCTTTGCTATACGACACTCTACATTACAATATACAAGTAGAGTTTCATAGACATTTGCCCTACCAAGCTGCTTTGTGATGTTTCTAATTTAAAAAAGTTGAAACTACAAATGCCTGATAGGAAAAAAAAAAGATATGAAAATTACATAAGAGACCATAAAAGAATAAAAAAAAGAGAGGAAGCCTACAATTGTCAATTAAGAAAAAAACTGTAAAATACTTGAGGGACTGGTTTTAAATCTGCACATTGAAGTTACTCCCAATGAAAGGAAGAGGCTTAGCACAGTGCAAACCACCCTTATGAAAAGCAGGAGCATGGCAAGTACACTATGATATAACTCATTTTTTTTTTTAACGAACCAGCCATATCCCACCAAGGCAGGGTGACCTAAAAAGAAAAGCGAAAGTTTTTCTTTTTATATTTAGTAATATATACAGAAGGGGTTACTAACCCTTTGCTCAATAAATATCAAGTAAATAACTCCAGACTTTTCATCTTTCCTTCATGTATAAGAATTATCAACATACAGTGGACCCCCGGAAATCGGCTGGTCTGATTATCGGCCGGCTCAATAAAGTAAAACTGATTTAACTGTTCATTTATCAATTAAAATTAGTGCTTTATATTTATTTCTCATTGTTTTCTGTATGTAAAACTATAGTATTTATTCTTTAAAAAAATGAATTTTTGGTGAATATTTTTGGGTGGAACGGATTAATTGTATTTACATTATTTCTTATGGGAAATAAGGGTTCAAAAATCGGCCAGTTCGATTTTAGGCCTAGCTCCTGGAACGGATTAGGGCCAATTTCCGGGGGTCCACTGTACACTTGTCTTCCATGACAATTTTCTCTGAATCAACAAGAGATAGAAATATTAAATAGTTTTGCTACAGTGGGAGAACAATGGAATGGAATACAATGCAACTGGGAGAAGAAAACCCATTCTATGGGTTTTCCACCAATGCTCAATGCAGTAAAACATTGTATAAAACAAATAGCAACAGTCAGACTAAAAAATTTCCAAACCATAATGAGCAAAGAAAATTTATCTCCCATATTATAACACATTCTGGGGTTGTATCTACACTTTAATATAATTATAAAATTATCACACAACACGCAACATCCTGTGAAATGAATTTGCATGTTAAATTGTATTATCTTAATTATAGATAATTTGAAGATACCATATTTCTCCATCATACAAAAAGCTTTTTTTTTTTTTTTTAATAAGTTCGAAATACAGGAGGGCCCCCACTTATACAGCAGGTTAATTTCCTGGCTACTGATGTAGAGCAAAAATCACTTTCAAATGCATATAAAAGCCTTGTAATATGTTTACGCTAAAATATTAAGTGAGCAATATAGCTAGGCCTGAAAAATGCATATACAGTACAAACATTACTTGCCCTAAAATATTTTTGTCCTTAGCTTATAGTGAGTGGTGAATATATTTATTGTAGGAAGTCTGAATAAATGAAGAATGGGTATAACTGAAAACTGCTGCATTAGCAAAACACCGTAAAGCAAAGCGGCATAGAGCAGGGCTCTACCGTACACTGCATCTTATATGGCCCATGTTAAAAATATTATGAAGAAAAATGATGAAAAACAAATCTAAAAATGCTATATTATATTATGGGGAAGCATTAATTAAGGATCACACAACCTGAAGAAGAATAGAAGGGACTGGGAATGAGATTTGATCCAAGGAAATGGAAGGTGGTTCCACCATCTGCAGCTAGTGGTAGTGTAGTTCTTGGGTACTGAGAGTTACAACCACCTGATGGCCATATAAACCCAGTACTGTAGTTTCCCTCACAACTTGCTACCCCATATGCACACTGTGGCATGCCACCACACATCATCCTCCAGAACTACCAATCTCCACACATCACCACCCTACACAACATGCTGCCACCCTTCATGTATCTAGATTGTCTGTATTACTGGTACTTTTAACTCCTTCACTGTCAGAAGCCCCCAAAATTAAACGTGATCAGTGTCAACATTTAAAAAAATATTTTTTTCTTCTGAAAAAATACACAAGAAAAGCAGGTTTTCACAAATTTGGAGAAAATTCTGATGATACATTTCACAACATGTACTTGTATTATAATAATAAATAAATCTGAAATGTTATGATCTTATCTTGTATACATAACCTTAATTTTACCACATTGTCTTGGCCCCCCAAAGCTTAAAATAATTACATTTTGGCCCATCTCTACAAAAATTTTGCTGACCCCTGGTTTAGGCCACCCCTATAATTGGAGTAGACCTAGTAAAAAAAACATAAAACAAACCAGGATTGTGGGGAATGTGCCCCACCCTTCCTCAAAAAACTCATCAAAAATTAAATATTTCCACTGCTTTGAGGCCTATTTCAAGCTACTTCATCTGAAACTGATCAAAATCATCTCCATTTCAATAGTTCATCTTCCATTCTATCAACTGATACCAAGAAAGGACCAATTAAACCATAAAAATTATCCCAGAAAACTCTCAAATTTGCTATTTTAAACCAAACAGGTCGTAAGTTTGCTTTTCCCATCATACACTACATAGGGCAGAATCTTTTTGTATACAGTGTACACCCACTGCACACACCCATTCTCTCATGTCTAGGGCAAATTTTACACAATTCTAAATAGGAGACAGTGAAAGTGTTAACCCTTGTCATGTTATTTCTCTGTAACTAAAATACTGTACAACAAAAATGTAAATAACCATAAGTACTTTCCATTCTACAGCCTTATATGAAGCTCTAAACTCTTTTTCTGGGTGGCCATTCATTGCATCCTCTACTATTAGATGAAACTCTATTCTCACACAAGATAGGTGGCTCTTAAGTTGATGAAACTGATACATGAAACACATGGGTATCTTCATTGCTCAGCAATAAAACTTCTTGGTATTGTATACCATTATTTATATCATAGGATTCCACGATTGATGAATTTTATTTTTTACCATAATATATCTTATTTCCCATTTATATTTGTGCTCATTTTTCTATTAGAGATTATAATGTAGTGCTTAAAACATTAGCATATAGAGGCAATATAGAATGACGTGCTCAATTTCCTATAAATATACTGTACAGTACATATTGCAAATCCCCCAGGATTCCAGTTTTAAATATACAGTGCTAGCCCCCTCTTTGAGATACTCGTTTTTTTTAAATAATTACCCGCAATTCCACAAGTACCTCCTTGTAGAGGGTGATGAAAAACCGAAGCAGTAATGACAAATCTTTTTTTGAGTAGAACAATGGAAGAGGAGGAAGAGAGGGATGATACATCGTTAAGAGTTTTTATTTTATACTGTTTGCAGTATCAATTCAGAAAGTGATCAAACTTGTGTAAATAACAATACACAAATACATAAATAACTAAAAGGCACAATACCGTGACTGGAACAATACACAAATAACCCGCACATAGGAGAGGGGAGCTTACGACGACGTTTCGGTCCGACTTAGACCATTTACAAAGTCACACAAACAAAGGAAAGGAGGTAATATATATAGGCCAGCAGACAGGGACAGGACAAGAGAGGTAGTAAGAAAGGAAGCAGAGAGGTAGTGGTAGAGGTAGTAGTAGTACATAGTGGAGTCAGTCAAAGACTAAGAAAGAGGAGCACTGCAAGGAAGCTAGGGGCCCACAAAGGGAAGGAACAAAAACACAGAAGGGTGAAAAAATAAGTAATAAAAAGACCAAACACCCAAGGCAGAAGAAAGAAAACCCAAAGGAGAAAGAGGAAAGTGAAAAGGGAAGAGGGAGGAGAAAAAAGAATCAGGTTAAGTCACGGGTGTTCTGAAGTTTGAAGCATTTTACAATGTAATGGGAAAGGAAGGCATCTACAGAGACAAAGCCAGGACTAAGATTCATACAAGGAAAGTTGTGTTTAAGGGAGGATTCAACCAGACGGTGACTGACTGACTCCACCACACTACTACTACTACCACTACCACTTTACTTCCTTTCTTACTACCTCTCTTGTCCCATCCCTGTCTGCTGGCCTATATATACTACATCCTCCTCTCCTTTCTGTTAGTGTGACTTTGTAAATGGGTAAAGTCGGACTGAAACATAGTCGTAAGCTCCCCTTCTCCTATGTGTAGGTTATTTGTGAAATACACAAATACAACTGTCTCTATGAATTCCATGGGGATTACAATACAGTAAGTCCTCAACTTACAAACACATTGGAGATGACCTGAATTGTGTATAATATTGAAAATTGTGTATAATATTGAAAATAAGAAAAAGTTTTGGAATGAGATTAATAAGTTGAGGAAGCCTAGAGAACAAATGGATTTGACAGTTAAAAATAGGAGAGGAGAGTTATTAAATGGAGAGTTAGAGGTATCGGGAATATGGAGAGAATATTTTGAGGATTTGTTAAATGTTGATGAAGACAGGGAAGCTGTAATTTCGTGTGTAGGGCAAGGAGGAATAACATCTTGTAGGAGTGTGGAAGAGCCAGTTGTGGGTGTAGGGGAAGTTCGTGAGGCAGTGGGTAGAATGAAAGGGGGTAAGGCAGCTGGGATTGATGGGATAAAGATAGAAATGTTAAAAGCAGGTGGGGATATAATTTTGGAGTGGTTGGTGCTATTATTTAATAAATGTATGGAAGAGGGTAAGGTACCTAGGGATTGGCAGAGAGCGTGTATTGTTCCTTTGTATAAAGGCAAAGGGGACAAAGAGAGTGCAAAAATTATAGGGGAATAAGTCTGTTGAGTGTACCTGGTAAAGTGTATGGTAGAGTTATTATTGAAAGAATTAAGAGTAAAACAGAAAGCAGGATAGCAGATGAACAAGGGGCTTTAGGAAAGGTAGGGGTGTGTAGACCAAGTGTTTACAGTGAAACATATAGGTGAACAGTATTTGGATAAGGGTAAAGATGTTTTTGTGGCATTTATGGATTTGGAAAAGGCGTATGATAGGGTAGATAGGGGGCAATGTGGCAGATGTTGCAGGTGTATGGAATAGGAGGAAGGTTACTGAAAGCAGTGAAGAGTTTTTATGAGGATAGTGAGGCTCAGGTTAGAGTGTGTAGGAGGGAAGGGGACTATTTCCCAGTAAAAGTGGGCCTTAGACAAGGATGTGTGATGTCACCGTGGTTGTTCAATATATTTATAGATGGGGTTGTAAGAGAAGTGAATGCGAGGGTCTTGGCAAGAGGTGTTGGGCTAAAAGATAAAGAACAAATACAAAGTGGGAGTTGTCACAGTTGCTTTTTGCTGATGACACTGTGCTTTTGGGAGATTCTGAAGAGAAGTTGCAGAGGTTGGTGGATGAATTTGGTAGGGTGTGTAAAGAAGAAAATTGAAAGTGAATATAGGAAAGAGTAAGATGATGAGGATAACAAAAAGAATAGGTGACGAAAGATTGGATATCAGATTGGAGGAGAGAGTATGGAGGAGGTGAATGTATTCAGATATTTGGGAGTGGACATGTCGGCGGATGGGTCTATGAAGGATGAGGTGAATCATAGAATTGATGAGGGAAAAGGGTGAGTGGAGCACTTCGGAGTCTGTGGAGACAAAGAACCTTGTCCATGGAAGTAAAGAGGGAATGTATGAGAGTATAGTTATACCAACGCTCTTATATGGGTGTGAAGCATGGGTGATGAATGTTGCAACGAGGAGAAGGCTGGAGGCAGTGGAGATGTCATGTCTGAGGTCAATGTGTGGTGTGAATATAATGCAGAGAATTCGGAGTTTGGAAATTAGGAGGAGGTGCGGGATTACCAAAACGATTGTCCAGAGAGCTGAGGAGTGGTTGTTGAGGTGGTTTGGACATGTAGAGAGAATGGAACGAGACAGAGTGACTTCGAGAGTGTATAAATCTGTAGTGGAGGGAAGGCGGGGTAGGGGTCGGCCTAGGAAAGGTTGGAGGAGGGGTAAAGGAAGTTTTGTGTGCGAGGGCTTGGACTTCCAGCAAGCATGTGTGAGCGTATTTGATAGGAGTGAATGGAGGCATATGGTTTTAATACTTGACGTGCTGTTGGAGTGTGAGCAAAGTAACATTTATGAAGGGATTCAGGGAAACCGGCAGGCCGGACTTGAGTTCTGGAGATGGGAAGTACAGTGCCGGCACTCTGAAGGAGGGGTGTTAATGTTGCAGTTTTATAACTGTAGTGTAAAGCACCCTTCTGGCAAGACAGTGATGGAGTGAATGATGATGAAAGTTTTTCTTTTTCGGGCCACCCTGCCTTGGTGGGAATCGGCCAATGTGTTAATAAAAAAAAAATATTCAAAATACAAGAAGTCTTCAACTTACGAACATGTTGGGGACCTTCAGTATTGTATATAATGATGATGATTATACACAATAATGATCTTTCAACAAACCGGCCATATCCATGGCCCAAAAAGAAAAACAAGTTTCTCTTTTTAAATTTAATAATACTTACAGAAGGGGTTACTAGCCCCTCACAGAAGATTATCGTGTTTGTAAGTCAAGGACTTACTGTACTAGGTTCCATGAAATTAGAGACTGCAAAGTGATACAAAAATAGGTCTGCATAAGTTTCTTGTTTCAGATTTGGGTTCATCTTGTGTTTCAGAGATCTTATCTCTGTGATTAATCACTCTAATGTGATTAATATTGACAGTCATAATTAACAATGACTAAAAAACCAAAAAAAAGATTTAAGTCTGTGGAAGCCACCAAACCAGAAATATGTCTGATAACTGAATTTATTTGCTGATGGCCCAAAACCCATCATTAAAAATGTTAATTCAAATCCACGAATACAGAAGAGCGTGAAACTGTAGTGTCAACTATTCGTGCTATGTCCGTCTTCTAAGAAACATTATATAAATACAACATACATATTTTGTAAATATTATGTCATAATGTCAACTACCCATATGAAATTATACTACAGTAATATATAACTCCAGATAATATTAAACAATTAAATTTAAATAAACAAACACAATAATAATGATAATCAATCATCAATTATCCACCAATCTGTTATTTATCATCCAATGTTATCTAGCGGTCTTGTCTGATCCTGCACCCACACAATGAAACAAAAAAAAAAAAAGGTTCAAAACAAAGCAACCATAAAAAAGTTGTGATAATCAAGTATTGCTGAAAATCGGGTGTAACTTCCTTCCCATCCCCAAAGTAGGGAGATAATCAATGATCTACTATACATGAGGTTGTTTGCACCATTTAGTAGCAGGTTTTCAGGTCACCACATCACTATGGTGGTACATGGAATGTCTGAGTGTCAAGACTCATAATATTGACAAAGGTGTAACAATGGCATGGTAATGTTTATTAAATGGATGAGGTACAGGTAAGAAAATAAGTATAAATGCAATATATTCAGTGTGTGTGTATGTGCATGTGCTCACCTCTATGTGGTTGCAGGGGTCAGGTCACAGCTTCCGACCCCACCCTTGCACCGTGTGCACGTGCGTACACAGGAGCTGTGACTCGACCCCTACAACCACATAAAGGTGAGTAAACACACACAGCTGGAAAGAATTCTTAAAAGGGGCAGTAAGTACAAAAATATGAACTAGATAAGAAGTAGAAGCAAACAGAGCTAACTGAAAGTAGTGGGTTGGGAATGAAGGAACGTAATTAAAATTCACCTAGATTAATTAACATCTAGTCTATGAAACAGAAATACCACTTCATATATTTTATTAATGTGATGATAGTGTGGTAGGTACATGCAGTATTAGTATATCTGTGGGAGTTATGAAGGTGCTATCATTTTGGCCAAGGGCACTTGATCCAACAAATTGGGCCTATCCTCCTCTTCCTTGCATAGAACCTGATTAGCACCCATTCTCCTGGCACTGTACGATCCCTACAGGTTTAGCACTAATCCCACAATTACAACATGACAAGATCTTGATTTGGAGCACCTCCATTTAAAAGAATTCAGAAACAATGGACAAAATCTGCCAAGTTCAGACGTGGAGTGGTCGCTCACTCTCCATTTTCTCTAGATTTATCGTGTTTACTTTATTACCACATATTATCGACCTTAAAGCAAGGTTTTTGCTAAATAAATATGCCCAGAGTAATAATACCCCATCTAATGAGAGCAAAACACTGAAAATTATAAAAAAAATCTAAATACTGAAAAAGTACTTGAGCTATTTATTATCACCGCATTTTGTTACTGTTGGGTTATAGGAATGTGACAGCCCCTGAGCTGATTGGGGGTTAAGGGAATCAGAAGCCAACCAATGTGGCATTCATGGGTACTGTATAAATAATGTCAATGCAATAATGTAAACCTACAGTGATGAACCATTAACAAACAAAAAAATTGTAGTTTATTCCTGGCAAAACAATTTTGGTTATAACTGTGCCAGCAAGCATGTGTGAGCGTGTTAGATAGGAATGAATGGAGACGAATGGTTTTTGGGACATGACGAGCTGTTGGAGTGTGAGCAGGGTAACATTTTGTGAAGGGATTCAGGGAAACCAGTTAATTGATTTAGTTGGACTTGAGTCCTGGAAATGGGAAGTACAATGCCTGCACTTTAAAGGAGGGGTCTGGGATAGTGACAGCTGGGAGGGACTATTCTCAGCTGTCGTATCTGAGCGTCTCTGCAAAGACAGTGATTATGTATGAGTGTGGTAAAAGTGTTGAATGAGAATGGGAATGGGAGACGGTCGACTTGTTGAAAAAAAAAAAACTGTGCCAAGACAAAGAAGGGATGGAGAAAAAAAGATGTTACACAAACACTGACAAACCAGGAGTCCAGCTTCACACATGCAATTGTTTATCACAAAAAGTAAGTAAAAACAACCAAACTGATGCACAGTAGAGTACTGCAGGGCTGCATTAATTTTGCAAATTTGGAGGTTACTTTATTAGTATGGTAATATGACAGACACTAGTTGAATCTCTTTCACTAAACATGCAATAGACACGATTGGTATAACCCAGCTAATTTAGCCCCATCTGTTCAGACCAACAACTCTAATGGTGATAAACAATTTATATTTTTTTTTTCAACAAGTCGGCCATCTCCCACCGAGGCAGGGTGACCCAAAAAGAAAGAAAATCCCCAAAAAGAAAATACTTTCATCATCATTCAACACTTTCACCACACTCACACACAATCACTGTCTTTGCAGAGGAGCTCAGATACGACAGCTGAGAATAGTCCCTCCCAGCTGTCACTATCTCAGACCCCTCCATTATCACCAGTATCCTCACATTTTAACCCTAATAATGCAGAGGATATGACAACACTGTACTGACTGCTACCCAAGTACATCACTGTACAGAATGGCTTTTTATTTTTTGCTATTTTTGAACATTCGGAATTAGTGGACAATCAGCTTCAATGAACACCATTGCCCCATTAAATTGAGGTTTTGCTGTAATTAACTTCATTGAAAAAAGAAAAACTAAAGGTTATACAGTGCTCGGGAAATGGGAGGTAATCAAGTTTGATCTGAGGAATGGGAAGGTTGCTCCAATCCAGAAAGAACAAAGAGAGACTATACTGTTACTGGAACAATACACAATTTGTGTA
Source organism: Cherax destructor (assembly GCA_009830355.1). NCBI lineage: Eukaryota > Metazoa > Arthropoda > Malacostraca > Decapoda > Parastacidae > Cherax > Cherax destructor. The sequence goes on from WNWK01000342.1 coordinate 17,056, forward strand.
TTTGTATATGGCTTCAATCCCCTGGATCAAGAGCCCTATACTAGCCTCAAAGCACCTCTCCTTGACAAATGCTAAATATATACAGTACATTATCAGGAAGACCAGGCATTGCTTTTAAATGCAATACTTTTATATCCCTTCTGATCAAGTGCTTCTCACTGCATGGAAGTGAGAAACAGAACAACAACAATGGTCACAGATACAGAAAACCTAATCAACAACATAGAAATAATTAAAAAGATACCAGACAAATTAAAAAAAAAACATTTCAATAATTCTATAACCCATAATGGTTCCTGTAACAGAATTACACATCTTGCTGAACAGTGATTACAAAAATACTATGATTCATAACAAAACAACTTGAAAATATATTAACTATAGTTATTAATAATAAAAGATTGGCAAGTATTTATGACTCATAAGATCTGAGCATCTCATCTTCTGCAAAATGAGCAACTTTCATCTACTTGCATTTTTTTGTGTTTTAAAACATTTTCAACATTGTCAACAAAAACAGAGTCTGTAGTACATATTGGCAATATACTTTATGAATGAAAATGATATAGAAGGGAGAGAGGAGGAAATATTTTGCTTGATAGGAGAATTGAAAAAAATTTCTCCTGACATGGGTATTGGTCACAAGATAACTATTCAGTAAAGCTTTGGTCATTTGACTGAGGGCTTCGCTGGCTTATGGATCCACCCCATAAAAAATTATAGATCACGTTATACAGCCAGGCTTCAATTTAGTGCAAATAATGAATCCCGTGAGTGTTGTCATTATTCAAATTCACACTGTTCAAATTACAGTGGACCCCCGGTTATCGGCCATTCCTGATATCGGCCAACTCGGTGATCGGCTGGTTTTTTGGCTTCTGGTGATCGGCCGTTATTTTAGTGATCGGCCGTATGGGACGCGTCCATCAACTGGCTGGGGCCATTTGCGCGTCAGTTTGCCTGTTTCTCTCGGTGCGTGAGGAAACTTCTGCTCATTCATCCAAACATTTCGTTTGTTTTCCATTGTTTTTGGTGTTTTTTTCAGTGTAACTGCAAAATAAGTAACCATGGCTCCAAAGAAAGTTCTTAGTAAAGTTCCTTTGGTAAAGAAAGTGAGAAACACGATAGAATTCAAGGCAGGCAGGCATAGAGGCAAGGAGTGTAGCAGGCATGCAGGGAGTGTAGCAGGCATGCAGAGAGTGTAGCAGGCATGCAGGGAGTGTAGCAGGCATGCAGGGAGTGTAGCAGGCATGCAGGGAGTGTAGCAGGCATGCAGGGAGTGTAGCAGGCATGCAGGGAGTGTAGCAGGCACGCAGGGAGTGTAGCAGGCATGCAGGGAGTGTAGCAGGCATGCAGGGAGTGTAGCAGGCATGCAGGGAGTGTAGCAGGCATGCAGGGAGTGTAGCAGGCATGCAGGGAGTGTAGCAGGCATGCAGGGAGTGTAGCAGGCATGCAGGGAGTGTAGAGGCATGCAGGGAGTGTAACAGGCATGCAGGGAGTGTAGCAGGCATGTAGGGAGTGTAGCAGGAAGGCAGGGAGTGTAGTTGGTGGAGTGACTCTCAAGCTGGTCCTAGTGGCATTAAAAGACAAAGTAACCCCAGAGAGGGCTTTGCTACCTGAAGTCCTTATGGAGGGGGATTTCCCTTCCAAACAATAACTCCTCCCTTTTTCCTCCTCCCTATCTTCCAGAAGCCAGCATTAGTCTTCAATAAAGGTATGTAATACTGATTTAATTGTTAAAAAAAAAAAAATTTTGTGTGAATATTTTTCTCTGGAACAGATTAATTGTATTTATATTAATTCTTATGGGAAATATTATTTCGGTTATCGGCCATTTCGGTGTTAGGCCGAGCTTCTGGAATGGATTATGGCCGATAACCGAGGGTCCACTGAATACGTAATTTTTGAGCATGCTTTGAAGTTTGGGGAAAAACTAGCATTAATTTCGCACTAAATTGAAATTCACACGATTCGAATGGAAACTAATCGAGACCTGGCTGTAATACAGTACTATGTACTACAGTAGACCCTCATTTAGCACGACTTTATGTTGCGCGTTTTGGGTATTACGCGATTGAAGAATTGCGGCACATTTTTATCTAACACGACGTAAACCTTATATTACGCGATTCGCTGGAGGGGAAAAATTTTGAGCGTGCGGTCGCCTGCAGTAGGTTAAACCACTGAGTCAGTGGGGGTCCTACTGAGGGTGGCTATGATCCACAAGAAGTGTTTAATGCTGACAAGACAAGTGTTTTCTGGAAGAAAATGCCAACATGAACTTATATCAGTCAGCAAGAGAAAAGTGCACCAGGCTTCAAGACAGCAAAGGATCGCTTCACCTTGCTCCTTTGCGGTAATGCAACAGGTGATTTCAAGTGTAAGCCCATGTTTATTTACCGCTCTAAGAATCCTCATGCTTTGAGGAAAAGGGAATTTGTTTTTCCTTCCCACAAACTGTAAGTTTATTCAGGTATAGAGATAGTTACATTGATTATCATACATAGCAGCATATGTGTAGAGAACCTAGGATAACCCAAAGTGTTATCCTAGAGAACCTAGGATAACCCAAAGTGTTTTCCTAGAGAACCTAGGATAACCCAAACTTTGGGTTATCCTAGGTTCTCTACACATATGCTGCTATGTATGATAATCTTTGTAACTGTATCTGTGTATACCTGAATAAACTTACTTACAGTTTGCAGGAAGAAAAAAACAAATAACCATTCCCTCAAGCGGCCGGTGCTAATGTTGTGGAACAGCTGGGGAGACCACCCGCCATCCCAGGCTACCCCTCCCCCAACAACACCCCACCATCCCAGCATTCTTATTCCATACGCGTCAAGCCAACTGTTTGTCAAGAATAAGAGAGTGAATTGTGTTTTGATCTTTAAATTACTGTATCTTGTATCTGCCAAGCAATCATGTCACCCAGTAGGCATACCAGTGTTGCTCAAAGTGGCAAGAAAAGCTATAAGCATTTATTAAGTCTATTAGACAAGACATAATCTGTGGCTGTAATGAAGTGTTACTTTGTACACATAAAAAGATGTAAACATAAGTTTGCGTGACTAACTTACTGACTGACTGGACTGACTTACTGAAAGACTTGACTGACTGAATGACTTGACTGACTGAATGACTTGACTGACTGACTTACTGAATGCCCTGACTGACTTACTGAATGTCTTGACTGACTTACTGAATGTTTTGACTGACTTACTTAATGACTTGACTGACTTACTTAATGACTTGACTGACTTACTGAATGACTTGACTGACTTACTGAATGACTTGACTGACTTACTGAATGACTTGACTGACTTACTGAATGACTTGACTGACTTACTGAATGACTTGACTGACTGACTTACTGAATGACTTGACTGACTTACTGAATGACTTGACTGACTGACTTACTGAATGACTTGACTGACTTACTGAATGACTTGACTGACTGACTTACTGAATGACTTGACTGACTGACTTACTGAATGACTTGACTGACTGACTTACTGAATGACTTGACTGACTGACTTACTGAATGACTTGACTGACTGACTTACTGAATGACTTGACTGACTGACTTACTGAATGACTTGACTGACTGACTTACTGAATGACTTGACTGACTGACTTACTGAATGACTTGACTGACTTACTGAATGACTTGACTGACTTACTGAATGACTTGACTGACTGACTTACTGAATGACTTGACTGACTGACTTACTGAATGACTTGACTGACTGACTTACTGAATGACTTGACTGACTGACTTACTGAATGTCTTGACTGACTTACTGAATGTCCTGACTGACTTACTGAATGTCTTGACTGACTTCCTGAATGTCTTGACTGACTTACTGAATGACGACTGACTTACTGAATGACTTGACTGACTGACTTAATGAATGACTTGACTGACTGACTTACTGAATGACTTGACTGACTGACAATGAATGACTTGACTGACTGACTTAATGAATGACTTGACTGACTGACTTACTGAATGACTTGACTGACTTACTGAAACTTGACTGCTTACTGAATGACTGACTGCTACTGAATGTCTTGACTGACTTACTGAATGACTTGACTGACTGACTTACTGAATGATACTGAATGACTTAACTGACTTACTGAATGGACTGACTTACTGAATGACTTTATTAAAGTTAGAGACACTCAGTACAACCATCGACTTCAGTTCCAGAATCTCTACTATCCACCTCAGCCCAGTAGGGCCACAGCATAACTCTCCACTCTCTTCACAATCATCCACAAACATCAGCACCCACAATTTAAGGTAAATACTATTATTTCTGTTACATTTGTAGTCTTAAGCAGTAAAAACAACATAATACATCACGATAATGAACTACAATTACATATTCTCTTTTATATTTGTAAGATCTGTTGGTCGAAAAAAAACTTGTTTGGCTTTTTGGGGACTCTCAGGAACGTAACCCTATTTTTCCCATAAGTTCTTTTAATTATCTAACACGATTTTAGCTAACACGACGTTTTCAGGAACGTAACTACCGTGCTAAATGAGGGCCTACTGTATATAGCTATTACGAGATGAAAGATATTATGCTTGAGCAGACGACTTGGTACATTAGTAACCAGTTCAAAGATGGCCGGAGTAATATTTTTCAAAATAAGATTGCTTTACATAAAGAAATCTGAGGTCACTGATAATATTAATACTTATGTTCATTGTAGAACTTCTTACCTATCAATCTCGCTTAGGGTTTTCATATACCCTGGCTATCAAAGCTCTTAATATGTTGCCTGGAAGTTTCTGGTTTTGTTGGATGAGGTTATCTAGTGCTTCTCGGGTTCTTTCTGCCAATTCCTCAGGAGTCTCACCAGGTTTGTGGTAAATCGGCTTTCCAAGATGAGCTCGCATCTGAAGAAAAACATGGCTGTAAGCTAGTAGCTCCACCATTGGCTAGATATACTGAGAACTCAATTGCCTATGTTATATTATGTATTATGCTGGCAGAATTACCGACAATATGTTAGGTAAAAGGACCTAAAGGTGCAACTAATGTGACATTTTATTTTGGCAAAGTTTCGCTCAAGTCGTAATGGCTTGATAAAGCTCCTGGAGAGCAAAACGTTGCCACAATAAAATGTCACATTAGTTGCACTTGTGTCCTTTAACTTAACATGTTATGTTATGCTTTATCAGCAAGAGCAAAAAAATATAAATAAAAGGATTATGTTAACTGAGCTACAATGAATGTCACTACTGTAGCTTCGAGTGATTCTCATTTTGCATCTATGTAAAGATTTTATTCATCTTCATGCTTAATACTGAACTAAAGTATAAAAAATGAAATGAAGCAGTTTTAAAATATGTAAGTTAAACAGATGAAAGTATAAGTTAACAATACCTTGACAGGAAATCCACCATAGATGGGAGCACAAGGAAATCTGAGCTTCTCGTAAAGAGTAACCCATAATTTCTGTGGCCAGGACACTGTGCGGAAGGCCTCTCTCAGGTTTTCAGTAAACATGGGAACAACAGGCTGCAAAAATACAAAAAATATTTAATGCACTGACTGATGGATTGATGGCAGTAAATAACTAAAATTAAATGGCACACATAAAGTACTGAGGTATCAGAAATGGCATGACATACTGCATACGCACAAAAAAATTAAATGCCATTTCAAGTCAAATTTGAACATGCACACTATGCCTTTGAACAACCTGTCTAGTTGGACACAACCTGGTCCCACCTAGAAAAAAATCCATGCATATTCCATGCCTCTTAAAACAGACAAGTCTAGTACTGTGGCAAAGAAACAAGAACATACCAGTGAATGAAATTAAGAGAATTCTCAGGTAAAAAAGTATCAGTACAGTAGTAGCAACAATTTGAAGTGATGATAATTTTGAGAACAAAAACAGATCAGAGCAATCCATAAAAAAATAAGCATTTCTGTAAAATGCCCATCATCAGAATAGAAGAATGATATACAAAGAATATTTGTTTATATTTGTGGTCTGATATTTGACTTCAAACTGAAATGTTAGCATTGGAGGTAATGAGAGAAAGGGACACAACAATCACTAGTACAAGACATATTAAGAGTACGTATTCCATTGAAGACAGACCAAACTTGTTTGAAACAGGAAGATCAAGGACAAGATGGTGCAACATTATGGACAAACACCTGAGGATGCTTGATGACACACCTAACTTCTTAAAAGTGATCTTCAGAAACTGTCTTATTTATTAAACCAACGGATTAAGTTTAATTATTTGTACATGAGCACATCATGAGCCACATATATTCAAATCCTGTTATCACAAACACTGCTAAGCTAGAAAATTCATTAGCCTGAATTGAACACCTCAAAATGGATGCCATACTCTTGTCTTAGAACTGAACCCATAAAAAAAAAACTATTAGGTGAAATCAGAGTTGGACCAGATTCATATTTATCACCTATCTTACACCCCAGCAGCACATCTATTAAAAACCACCAGTCTCCATTTGTCCCTATCTAATATGCTCACACAAGACTACTGGATGCTTAAGCCCCTAAAACTCAAGCCTGCTTTACCCACTCCCTCCAACTATTCCTGGGACAATCCCTACCCCTCCAACCTTCTACCCCAGATTTATACACCCTTTTCGTCATCCTATCCCTCTCCATCCTCTCTACATGCCCACACCACCTCAACAACCTCTTCTCTCTGCATGATATTCACACCACACAATGCTCTCAAACATGACATTCCCAATGCTTCTTGTCTTCTTCTGGCTGCAATGTTCAAAACCCATGCCTCACACACTGTATAAAAGCACTAGTACCACAGATGCTTCAACACACTACTCACTTTTTTTTTGTCCCCTCATCTCTTCTATGGCTCACCTCGCATCTACTCCCAAATGTCTACAGTAAATACAATCACTTTCTCAATATTGCCTCCTAAGTCGATATTCAATCTATCATTGCCTATACTTTTTGTTATCCTCGTCAACATGCTTTCTTTTAATTTCCTTTTACTGGGAAACAGTCCCTCTCCCTCCTACATACCCTAACTGTAGCCTCATTATCCACATAAATACTTCTTATTAACCTACCTCCTATTCCATTCATTTCCTAAGTACTGCTCACTATATTCGTCAATGTAAACAGCACACACCACCACTTTTCAAAAGCCTGAACTTGCTAAATATGCGGGACATACACTCATATTATTGTGCCTACTACAAATACAGAACATTAAATTCCACTATAAACCCTCCACTTAAACTACTCCTTGACAGTTACAACAGAATGCACAGTCACAACACAAGACATAAGGCACTCTTCAACATCCCTTGTGTCAGTCTCACACTATGCAAAAACGCTATGCACATAAAGGGCCCGAAGATCTGGAACTCGCTACCGGAACCGGTAAAGGATCCCCTGACTACTTATAAATTTAGGGCTTTGCAAAAAAATCATCTTATCTCTCAATACTAACCAATTCAACCAAAACTTCTGCCAGTCCATGAAATATTACTTCCTGAACCATTATTTGTAATATTGTTTTTATTATGTGCAACTTCATGATTAATATTCTTAAAAACCTCCACCTTGACTACCTCGCATTAGTTTTTTTTTTTTTTTTCAACAAGTCGGCCGTCTCCCACCGAGGCAGGGTGACCCAAAAAGAAAGAAAATCCCCAAAAAGAAAATACTTTCATCATCATTCAACACTTTCACCACGCTCATACATAATCACTGTCTTTGCAGAGGAGCTCAGATACGACAGCTGAGAATTGTCCCTCCCAGCTGTCACTATCCCAGACCCCTCCTTTAAAGTGCAGGCATTGTACCACAATTAACCACTACTATCTTGTCTAGTTTTAAGTAGTTTCTATGTATGTACAGTGGACCCCCGGCTAACGAACACCCAGGAAATCGTACAATTATGTAAGTATAATATATTGTAAAGAGAGTAGTAAGGAAGAAAAAGTTAGCATATGAGAGGTTTTTACAAAGTAGAAGTGATGCAAGGAGGGAAGAGTATATGGAGAGAAAAAGAGAGGTTAAGAGAGTGGTGAAGCAATGTAATGAGAGAGTGGGTGAGAAGTTATCAACAAATTTTGTTGAAAATAAGAAAAAGTTTTGGAGTGAGATTAATAAGTTGAGGAAGCCTAGGGAACAAATGGATTTGACAGTTAAAAATAGGAGAGGAGAGTTATTAAATGGAGAGTTAGAGGTATCGGGAAGATGGAGGGAATATTTTGAGGAGTTGTTAAATGTTGATGAAGACAGGGAAGCTGTGATTTCGTGTATAGGGCAAGGAGGAATAACATCTTGTAGGAGTGTGGAAGAGCCAGTTGTGAGTGAGGGGGAAGTTCGTGAGGCAGTGGGTAGAATGAAAGGGGGTAAGGCAGCTGGGATTGATGGGATAAAGATAGAAATGTTAAAAGCAGGTGGGGATATAGTTTTGGAGTGGTTGGTGCTATTATTTAATAAATGTATGGAAGAGGGTAAGGTACCTAGGGATTGGCAGAGAGCATGTATTGTTCCTTTGTATAAAGGCACAGGGAACAAAAGAGAGTGCAAAAATTATAGGGGAATAAGTCTGTTGAGTGTACCTGGTAAAGTGTATGGTAGAGTTATTATTGAAAGAATTAAGAGTAAGACAGAAAGCAGGATAGCAGATGAACAAGGGGGCTTTAGGAAAGGTAGGGGGTGTGTAGACCAAGTGTTTACAGTGAAACATAGGTGAACAGTATTTGGATAAGGGTAAAGAGGTTTTTGTGGCCTTTATGGATTTGGAAAAGGCGTATGATAGGGTGGATAGGGGGGCAATGTGGCAGATGTTGTAGGTGTATGGAATAGGAGGTAGGTTACTGAAAGCAGTGAAGAGTTTTTATGAGGATAGTAAGGCTCAGGTTAGTGTGTGTAGGAGGGAGGGGGACTATTTCCCAGTAAAAGTGGGCCTTAGACAAGGATGTGTTTATAGATGGGGTTGTAAGAGAAGTGAATGCGAGGGTCTTGGCAAGAGGTGTGGGGTTAAAAGATAAAGAATCAAATACAAAGTGGGAGTTGTCACAGTTGCTTTTTGCTGATGACACTGTGCTTTTGGGAGATTCTGAAGAGAAGTTGCAGAGGTTGGTGGATGAATTTGGTAGTGTGTGTAAAAGAAGAAAATTGAAAGTGAATATAGGAAAGAGTAAGGTGATGAGGATAACAAAAAGATTAGGTGACGAAAGATTGGATATCAGATTGGAGGGAGAGAGTATAGAGGAGGTGAATGTATTCAGATATTTGGGAGTGGACATGTCAGCAGATGGGTCTATGAAGGATGAGGTGAATCATAGAATTGATGAAGGGAAAAGGGTGAGTGGAGCACTTCGGAGTCTGTGGAGACAAAGAACCTTGTCCATGGAAGTAAAGAGGGGAATGTATGAGAGTATAGTTATACCAACACTCTTATATGGGTGTGAAGCATGGGTGATGAATGTTGCAATGAGGAGAAGGCTGGAGGCAGTGGAGATGTCATGTCTGAGGTCAATGTGTGGTGTGAATATAATGCAGAGAATTCGGAGTTTGGAAATTAGGAGGAGGTGCGGGATTACCAAAACTATTATCCAGAGAGCTGAGGAGGGGTTGTTGAGGTGGTTCGGACATGTAGAGAGAATGGAACGAGATAGAATGACTTCAAGAGTGTATAAATCTGTAGTGGAGGGAAGGGGGGGTAGGGGTCGGCCTAGAAAAAGTTGGAGGGAGGGGGTAAAGGAGGTTTTGTGTGCTAGGGCTTGGACTTCCAGCAAGCATGTGAGCGTATTTGATAGGAGTGAATGGAGACAAATGGTTTTTAATACTTGACGTGCTGTTGGAGTGTGAGCAAAGTAACATTTATAAAGGGATTCAGGGAAACCGGCAGGCCGGACTTGAGTCCTGGAGATGGGAAGTACAGTGTCTGCACTCTGAAGGAGGGGTGTTAATGTTGCAGTTTTATAACTGTAGTGTAAAGCACCCCTCTGGCAAGACAGTGATGGAGTGAATGATGATGAAAGTTTTTCTTTTTCAGGCCACCCTGCCTTGGTGGGAATCGGCCGATGTGTTAATAAAAAAAAAAAAAATAATATTGTAAGTGCTTGTGGAAGTGTATTTTTGGGGGCCTGAAATAGACTAACCTACGTGACATTATTCCTTAAGGGAGTAAATTTGTTTGGTAATGGCACTTGAGCAGGCTTTTGGGATGAAGTTTTTTCATTAGCCGGGGGTCCACTATATTAGGATTAGTCTGCCCGAAATGCCCTGGCATGATAGTGGCTTTCTTTGTACTTAGCAGACCAAAATTGTAATTACACATTGTAACCTTTACAAAGAAATAAACCTTTACTTTACTTGGTCTACACATACCTTACTCTTCTTAAATCCTCTCCGCTCCTCTGTAATTCTATTCTGTCTTACCCCTGACCCTGGCAATAATAATTTTACTGTACATTCTACCTGTTATATTCAACAGGCATATTTCCACTATAATCCTTACATTTTCTCCTGTTCTTTTTTTTTCCTTATACAAGGGAACTATTTTTTTTTTTTTTTTTTTCAACAAGTCGGCCGTCTCCCACCGAGGCAGGGTGACCCAAAAGGGAACTATGCATACTGTTAATTCTTTCATATCTTCACTTCTTTCATGCATATTTTTTTTTTTTTTCAACAAGTCAGCCGTCTCCCACCAAGGCTGGGTTACCCAAAAAGAAAGAAAATCCCCAAAAAGAAAATACTTTCATCGTCATTCAACACTTTCACCTCACTCATACATAATCACTGTCTTTGCAGAGGCGCTCAGATACGACAGCTGATAATAAGTCCCTCCCAGCTGTCACTATCCCAGACCCCTCCTTTAAAGTGCAGGCATTGTACTTCCCAAATATATACCATACTTGTCAGCAATCCTGCCTTTTCATAACATTGTATCTACTAGCTTTGGGAACAAGTCAAATAATGTCTTTCTTTCATGACTTACTGCATTTGCCCCAATGGCTACTTTAGCAAAACCAGCACGCTTGCCCCACATGAGCTGATAGTTGTGATCTGAAAACTGTGCCTCCCGTACACCTCCAGGAGATATTGAGAGAATGTTATCCTCAGAGAGTATCTGGATGCATGAACTAATAGTCCCAGGAGTGATGTCAAAAGCTTCAAGTATAACCTTCCAACCTGAAAATAATACAGAATTGTATTACAGTGTATGCAATTACGATACATTTTCCATTATAAATAGCTGTAGAACAATAATTGCAGACAATATAACTAGGTTTGCAATTATTCAGCTCAAAGAATGACGTCTTTATTTACTTTAGTCATTTAATATCAGTGAAAGGCAAATACACCTTTGTAAATGTCTTCCTGCGATTGATGTAATCTATTCAGATGAAATTAGAGCAGAGTTAAAACCAGGGGTATCAACATTCTTGAATTCCTGTACATCAAGTGCAGTATGTACTTTCATGTATGGTGTCTGCACTCTGAAGAGTAAGTAGGAATCTGCTGTTTGGAAGGTCAATTTAACTGAGATGTGTGTGAACTTCTGGCAGGAAAACTACTGAATGAATGATGGTTAATTTATTTCCTTTTTCTATGCTACCTCTACCTTGGTGAAAAACAGCCAATCTAATAAAAAAATCTAATAGTAGTGCATATCCATACCTTGTCCTTTACTCTGTTTATTGCTGCTAGATTCTTAACTGTTCTCCCTCAAGAATTCATTACTCATAATTTTCAACCTATTTATTCTCTATATGGAATTTGTCATATTTTCAATATTTTTGACCACTTTGAGATTAACCTGAGCATTATTACATCAAAATTCTCCACTGTTTACGAATACTCTATATTAATTTCTAGACTTCTTCCCTAATGTGAAATGAAGTTAAGATAGTACAACTAACTAGCACATTTGACCAGAACAGTGTGAAGTAAAGAAAGATTTTCTCACATCCTCAAATGCTTCATAATTATTTACTGTACAAATACAGTGGACCCCCGCCTAATGAGCACCCCGGAAATCGTACAATTTTTTTTTTTTTTTTTTCAACAAGTCGGCCGTCTCCCACCGAGGCAGGGTGACCCAAAAAGAAAGAAAATCCCCAAAAAGAAAATACTTTCATCATCATTCAACACTTTCACCACACTCATACATAATCACTGTCTTTGCAGAGGAGCTCAGATACGACAGCTGAGAATAGTCCCTCCCAGCTGTCACTATCTGTCACTATCGTACAATTATGTAAGTATAATATTGTAAGTGCTTTTGTAAGTGTATTTTTGGGGGTCTGAAATGGACTAACCTACTTGACATTTTTTCTTAAGGGAGTAAATTCGTTATGTAATGGCACTTGAGCAGGCTTCTGGAATGAATTTTGCTCGTTAGGCGGGGGTCCACTGTAAAGTTAATATCCCATGAAAACCTAAGTTTCAATTCACTTTTTTTTTCAATGCTGTTTCCACCAAATCAAATCCATAAACAAGTCACAACACACAGTAATGGGGTGGAATATAGCTCAGCATTATTTCTAATCAAACTAAAACAACACTGTACTTCTCTTTCAACAAACCGGCTATATCCCACCAAGGCAGGGTGGCCCAAAAAGAAAAACTAAGTTTCTCTTTGTAACTTTAGTAATGACTACAGGAGAAGGGGTTACTAGCCCCTTGCTCCTGGCATTTTAGTTGCCTCTTACGACACGCATGGCTTATGGAGGAAGAATTCTGTTCCACTTCCCCATGGAGATAAGAGGAAATAAACAAGAACAAGAACTAGTAAGAAAATAGAAGAAAACTCATGTGTAGTGTGACCTAAGTGTAAGTAGAAGTAGCAAGGCATACCTGAAATCTTGCATGTTTCTTCTTCTTTCAACAAATTGGCCGTTTCCCACCGAGGCAGGGTGGCCCAAAAAGAAAAAGAAAAGTTTCTCTTTTTAACATTAGTAATGTATACAGAAGGGGTTACTAGCCCCTTGCTCCCGGCATTTTAGTCACCTCTTACGACACACATGGCTTACGGAGAAAGAATTCTGTTCCACTTCCCCATGGAGATAAGAGGAAATAAACAAGAACAAGAACTAGTAAGAAAATAGAAGAAAACCCAGAGGGGTGTGTATATACCTATATGCTTGTACATGAATATGTAGTGTGACCTAAGTGTAAGTAGAAGTAGCAAGATGTACCTGAAATCTTGCATGTTTATGAGACAGAAAAAAGACACCAGCAATCCTACCATCATGTAAAACAATTACAGGCTTCTGTTTTACACTCGCTTGGCAGGACGGTTGTACCTCCCTGGGCAGTTGCTGTCTACCAACCTACTACCTAGGAACACTACTTGTAACCATTTATTACATATGAAGTTTTTAAAAAATGCTAGACAGCAAGTTTAAAACACTGCATTCCATCTTCTACCCATCAGATAACATCTTGTTATTAATATTATATTCATGGGGGAGTGCTAAACCCATAGGGGTCATACAACACCTGGGGTAAGGGGAATGGGAGGCAATCAGATTTGATCTGTGGAAGAGGTCGGTTCAATTCCTTGGATCAAGAGCCCCTCACTGGTGTCAAGGATCAGGTAACATACCAGACATAGTTCAACTAAATCATGCATTTGTTCTACAATATCTAACCTTTGTTAAAGCTAATTTTTGTACACTGCAAGCATAAAGACCCACTAATTAATCGACTAGCTCTTAGCACATCAATCAACATACAAACTTTAAGGTTTCAATAAACAATAGATCATCAATTATCTGACTCCTTCATTGAAGAGGGTCAACTGAATTTTCAACGAAGATGATTGCATCATCTTTTATGGCCCCATTTTATTGTTTTTTTTCAGTAATATCTGTTTATATGCTGGATCAAACAAAACCATCACATAATGTTAAACACCAAATAACAGATGATCTAATATATTTAATAAGTATGGAGCAACTCATAACACAAATGATATCATAAAAGTAGGATGGTGAAAAAAGCAATTTATTTTCTGTTCTACAAAACTCACAAATATACAAATCATACACTAAGATCTTCTACACTCAGCCCACCACTAACCTGGTACTTTCTCCAAGAACCTGTCTCCCACACAGTGTATGAGCCTCCCTCTAACTAAAATGGTCCTGGCCACCAGGTAATAGATGTCCAAGGGAATGGCACCATGATAGTAGATAATAAGGCAACGGCCCTCATCAGGGAGGTTCTCTAAGCCCTTCACCTCATAACCTGTGAATATAATACATACCTTCACACTTTATTAACACTAATGTGGAATAAATGACAAAACTAAGATCTGAAGTATGGAAAACTACTTTTGTAATGGGGACCATGGGTAGCCCTAGTTTAATAAAGGGTTGTCCATCATGACCTTATACAAGAAAAGAATTTCATTGTTATTTGTAATGACCTTTATATTTACAAAACAAGTTAAATTCCCCCCTTCCCCTAAAAAAATGATTAAAAGAACATCCCACAATTTTAAATTTTGAATTACTTTGAATGAATGAAATACTGCACCTTATACATACAATAGTCATGACATACTGTACCTCAGAACTATTATATGCATATAAATAGTTTCAGAATACTTCATTTTTAGTAAGATTGTGGTTTCTGATTGATGAGAAAGTGGTGAATTTTGCTCTATCCTACAAAAATTGTAAAAAAGTGAGACTTTAATGGGTGGTGAAGTATGGAAGAAGTTCACAACTAACCACAATTTGGAGAGGAAACTTTTTAGATGATGTTTCTGTCCATCCAGGACCATTATCAAGTCGTGAGCAAATTCTTCATGGAAGAGGTCAAGGAATATAAAAATTTTGGAACAGTACTATGAAAAAATGATTCAAGGAAGAGGGTTAAGTATTGGAGCAGTGTATGGAGATGCAGGATGGCAAAAAAAAAAAAAAAAAGGCAAGAAAAAGTGGTATATGAGATGGTAAAATAGGTCAGGTAAAATGCACAATGAAAGCAAACTACCTGCCTTCTTAAATACTAAGATGATTTCTTACATACTGTTTTCAGTAAATATCTCTAATTACTGAAAACAGTAACTTTAGATTGGGTTAGGTTAGACTGTCATATTAAAAAAATATTAACAAATAATAATATACAGTACTCTAATGCTAATAACAGCAATACATAAAGTGGATAAAGACTTTTGGAGAGTGAGGGTATTATATGGAATTATGTACTATATATCACAAGCCATAAGACAAGTTTTTTAATTACCAAATAATTATGCTTAGAGTAATAACCACCTTCCTCTCATATGAGTGCAAACCACCCAAAAAATATGAAAAATCATCAAAATGAAAAATTTATTCAGGCTATCATCACAGCCATACTATTACTGTTGGGTTTGAGGGTTGCAATGACCCCAATATTTAAACTATCATTTTCCTCACATTTTCAATGATAGAAATAAGGGTAAATTGCAAGGGAGGAGCAGAGGGAGGTAATAAGCAGCATTTAACAAACATTGCAGACCACAGCAGGCCACCATCACACATGTATTGTTTGTTTACCACATAATAAAATTTCAGTCAAAATTATGCACAATGTATACACAGGTTTCATATTGACATTCATTTTAACCCTGATTATGCAAATGGAGGGAAGATTATGATATATTAATTTTTGTGGAGCCCCTTCAAATTTGTATATAAACATTATCTCCAGTGTCCTCACATTTTAGTCCTGATGATGCACAGGATATAAAACACTGCATGTGTTGAATGTTATGTAGTAAAGAATTAATTTAGTCACAGCTGTTAATTAGACCTATAACTCCAATGATGAAAAACAATTTATATACTGCATAAACATTAATGCTGCAGGAAGGAGGAGGCTGGAGGCAATGGAGATGTCGTGTTTAAGGGCAATATGTGATCTAGATACAGCCTCTCCTCACTTAACGAAGGGGTTCCGTTCCTAAGACCACGTTGGTAAACAAATTTGTCGCTAAGCAAGGAGCATACCATCTCTGATATTATTTTAATGTCACCTTTGCACCATTTATAACATTTTTAGTATATTTTAAATGTTTATACAGTAATGTACTGTATACTGTAATAAACAGAATAGAGGAAATTGGCTCTAATATACATTATTTAGGTATGCATACTGGTCAGAGAGCCCATTGCAAGTCTGAGTCGTCGGTAAACGAGTACGTCGCTAAGTGAGGAGAGGCTGTATTATGCAGAGAATTCGTAGTGGAAAATAGGAGGAGGTGTGGAGTTACTAAAAGTATTATTCAGAGGGTTAAAGAGGGGTTGTTGAGGTGGATTGATGACAAGACCTGAGTAATACTGTGCTACAATTTGGTCTTCAATATTATATTTTAGGAGCAGTTGAGAGTTAGTGAACGTATGTTGAGCATTATTAGAGAAGCAATTACAAGATATAATGTGATAAAGCAAAATATATTGCAAAGGTTCAAAAAATAATAGCTTGGGGTGTTTGGTCATTTAGAGAGGATGGAGCAAAATAGGATGACTTGGAGGGCATATAAATCTGTAGTGGAGGGGAGAAAGGGCAGAGGTCATCCTAGAAAATGATGGAGGGAGGGGGTTAAAGAGGTTTTGTGTGCAAGGGGTTTGGACACGGAGCAGGCATGTGTGAGCATGTTAGACAGGAATAGTTTTTGGGACCTGATTAGCTATTGGAGTGTGAGCAGGGTAATATTTTGTGAAAGGATTCAGGGAAACCGGTTAGCTGGACTTGAGTCCTAGAGGTAGGAAGTACAGTACAGGAGTTTGAGATATTGGCTGTTTGGAGTGACATCTAAACTGTCGTATCTGAGCGCCTCTGGAGAGACAGTGATTATGTGTGAATGATGGTGAAAGTGTTTCTTCCTTTTTTGGGTCTCCCTGCCTTGGTGGGAGATGGCTGACATGTTGAAAAAATAAATAAATATTATCATCAATTTACTCATAGAATATGAAAACAATGCAGGTGTTGACTACTGATGCAGAAAAAATTTGATTTATGCCTATCTGTGGGGCCTGAAAATATACACCCTTCTTATACCTGGGGTTATGCAAAAAATTTTAATGTGAGAAAAAGTAAAAAAAAAAAAAAAAAAAAAACTCTTGGTTTTATAGCCCAGACATATTATCAGTAATATATACAGTAATCACAGTCCCACATGTTACAGTCCTACATCTGTCTGAGCCACAAAAATATACACTGACTTTGATTAGGAGGATGGGCTGGAACATGGAATCCTGAAGAAAAGGATTAATAGGAGGATTTTAAGAATATATAATAGCAACACAGGTTTAAATAAAAGATTCATTTTTAACCTGGAAAGTTAAAGCAGTTTATGTACAGCATAAGCTTCATAGAAAGGAAGTTTCCAAACATGCAGTATACATTATAAATACAGTAGAGAATCTTAAAAAAAAAAAAAAAAATACAGATATATAGCTCTCTCAACTATGATGGCAAGGAATTTTTTAAAAAATTATCAAAATTTCTTTAGCATGAGCTTTTAGAGCTCTGAATTCATTTTCCCACAGATACGCAAATTATAATCAGAGATGTGATCCCATCCCATAATATTCCATACCTAAATTAATTTTTTTAACTACAAATATTTATCCAATATTTTACATTCAATACTGGTCCCTTTCAAATGCATATAGCATTAATGTTGAATTAATGTATTCATGGTAATTAAACATAATAGAGTTGCAATATGGTCCACAGTACAGTACAGTGGTACCTCGACTTACGATGGTCCCCAAACTCACCCTTTTATGTAAGTTTATTTTTTTAAATGCTTTTGTAAGTGTAATTTTGGGGGTCTAAAAGGACTAGTCTATTTTACAACATTTCTTAAGGAGATAAATTCGTTTGGTAATGGCACTTGAACAGCATTCTGGAATGAAAAAATATCGTAAGTCGAGGTACCACTGTATTTACACTGAGTACTGATACTGTACTGTCTTGATCACTGGGAGTGATATTTCTACAACGGTAAATAATACCACTATTCAGAAAGGTTAATCTCCGCTTGCAAGCAATCAAGTGCTAATGTCGTAAGTGTGGATCATCGTAAGTCAGGGATCTACTCTACTGCAAATAAATATATAAATGAACAAAATTCCACTAGAGCTGAAAATACAATAATATACAGTAGTACTTTAAACTACATTAAATTTTGTGTGTAAATGAAAGAGGTTAAGATCAAAAAAATCCTGTCCGTATAACAAATATGTAAAGAACTGTAAATATTACCATACAATGTCACTATCTATTGCTGAGGTTTCACCTTTTGTTTGGAGGGAGGGAGGGGGGAAAGGGGGAAAAAAGAGGAGGTAATTATTATTATTATTATTATTATACAAAAAACATGTGTTAAATTCATATGGATCATACAGCACAGCATTCCGAGTAGGATTTAAAAGATGGAAAGGAAGTAAATTAAGTTTCTGCCTTTTTACATATGTAAAAATTCCTCATCTATAAGGATAAAAATTACTGCCTTAAGTCATCTGTTAATTACTATACTGTACATATAATATACTGATTACCATGCCATATGTAGCCATGGGCATCCCATACCAGAGATATTAGGTATCGTCCACCAGCCCATGGGTCACGTTGTTCTATTGTTTCATGTAGTAAGTTATACACATTCTCTCTGCAAAGTAACAAAAGTTAATCTACACAGAGTCATATACCTTAGAATTGAATTTCCACTTAATTAGAATGACCTCTAAAGTAGGTAAATTATTAGAAATATTAAAGCAGATACAAATCAAATTACCTTAAGAAACACAACCTGATCAATGGGTCGACACAGCTTTGTAAGGAGTCAATGTTGCCTAACAAATTTTATTAATTTTTTTCACTTGGGTCGTGTTAGAAAGGTCGAGTGTTAGAACCTGCCTCAACTGCCTGGTGTTTCTACTGAAGCTAATAGTCATAAAAGATATTTTGCAGGTGCAAGGAATAAAAAAAAATAAGAGGGTAAAAGGTTTGCAAGTGTTATGCTCCCAATGTATTCATGGACACTAAATTTGAATCTTTCTTTATTTCTTGAAGAGGAATACAGGTGAGCTATCCGATTCACAATGCACAAGAACCATTTGATTATTTTTTACACAGCTACTACCATAAAATATTAATTTACCAACACCATTACCAATTTCTAGACATCTTAACCTTAAACTGTCAAGGGGCCCAAAATTAAATGCTCTTCTGTGTTGCAAATTTAAAAAAAATGAATATGACAAGCTCAATTTTCTAAAGGTAATAAGACCCAAAATACTGAAATTGGTTCAGGATTTATGGAATTGTGATGTGAAGTTGAAAGTTACTGATCCCGTGATGGCAACACAACAAGCTTATTACAATATTTGGTGCATTTTCACTTTTTTTCATTTTTAGGTTTTTGGTTTATTGTCAGTTATTAGAACAGAAGTTTGGTTACACCAGATTATACATAAAATTTGTGGCACTATACTGTCACCAGTAGATGTAATTTTACATACTTCCATATACTGTACATGTGTATATGCACACTTTTCCATTTGCTTTAGGTTTCTACTATTCTAACATTTTTTTTTTAACTAACCGGCCGTGTCCCACCGAAACAAGGTGACCTAAAAAGAAAAACGAAAATTTTTCTTTTTAGGTCACCCTAAATGTAAAAAGAAAAAAAAAAAAAAGGTTTTCTTTTTACATTTAGTAATTTATGCAGGAGAAGGGGTTACTAGCCCCCTGCTCCCAGCATTTTAGTCACCTCATACAACACACATGGCTTACAGAGGAAGAATTCTTTTCCACTTTTCCATAGAGACAAGAGGAAATAAAGAACAAGATCTATTAGGAAAACAGAAGAAAACACAGATGGGAGTGTATATATACATGCATGTACATGCATGTGTAATGTGAAGTAAGTGTAAGTAGAAGTAGCAAGATACACCTGGTATCCTGCGAGTTTATGAGACAGAAAAAAAAGACACCACCAATCCTACAATCATGTAAAACAATTACAGGTTTCCGTTTCACACTCACCTGGCAGGACGGTAATACCTTCCTGGGCTGTAGCTGTCTACCACCCTACTTCCTAGGTAGCTCATATATTCTTCTTTCAACAAGCCAGCCGTATCCCACCGAGGCTGGGTGGCCCAAAAAGAAAAACAAAAGTTTCTCTTCATAACTTTAATAATGCATACAGGAGAAGCGGTTACTAGCCCCTTGCTCCCAGCATTTTAGTCACCTCTTATGACATGCATGACTTACGAAGGAAGAATTTTGTTACACTTTCCCATGGAGAAGCTCATATAATATCTTTTGTAAATAAAATTAAGTGTTAATGTGCCAATGAAGTTAATAAAATAAGAAAGTTACAATATGAAGTGAATGAGCATGGTCTTGACTCGTCTTCTTTTCATAATTATGCTATAATAAAAAAATTATATCATAAAGGCTGTTTTTCATAGCTAAAAGATGAAAGTGCAACGTATGGCAAATTATTATCATTTTGCTCATGGGAATATCCTTTGATCAGGGAAATGGAAAGGCAACTACAATTTTTTGGATAAAGAGCTTTTCACCAGCATAAAGGAACCCCCCTTAAAAGGACCACATGGTAGAGAATAAAAGGAATATACTCTACAGTACTTAACAGCCTAATTACAGATTCTCAGATAAAATATACCATACTCCTCCAAGAGACTGTAGATGATGAATTGATGGATGCAAGTCTTATAATTCAAAGTAAAAAGAAAAATGCATTTCAGACCCTTTCAACTCCCTCATTCAGACATAACAAAAAAATATAACTGTGTGATTTCAGTTCAGTTGTAGCAGAAATGGGTCATCTAACATCAATATAGATTATTACTTAAAGCACACTATATATATTTTTTTAAACAAACCAGCCGCATCCCACCGAGGCAGGTTGGCCCAAAAAGAAAAACGAATGTTTCTCTTTTAAATTTAGTAATTTATACAGGAAAAGGGGTTACTAGCCCCTTGCTTCTGGCATTTTAGTCCCCTCGTACGACACACACATGGCTTATGGAGGAAGAATTCTGTTCCACTTCCCCATGGAGATAAGAGGAAATAAACAAGAATAAGAACTACAGTGGTCCCTCGGTTTCCGCTGAAAATTCGTTCCAGAATGCTGCTCAAGTGCCATTACCGAACGAATTTACTTCCTTAAGAAATAATGTCGCGTAGGTTAGTCTATTTCAGACCCCCAAAAATACACTTGCAACAGCACTTACGAAAATACACTTACATAAATGTTCGAGTTTGGAGATGCACGAAAACCGAGGGACCACTGTACTGTATTTAGAAAACAAAAAAACCCAGATGGGTATGCATGTATATGCATGTACATGCATGTGTAGTGTGATCTAAGTGCAAGTAGAAGTAGCAAGATATACGTATCCTGGTATCCTGCATGTTTATGAGACAGAAAAAAAGATATCAGCAATCCTACCATCATGTAAAACAATTACAGGTTTCCGTTTTACACTCACTTGGCAGGATGGTAGTACCTCCCTGGGTGACTGCTGTCTGCCAACCTGCTACCTAGGACACTATATTTTTTCAACATACCAGCTGTATCCCACCAAGACAGGGTGGCCCAAAAGGAAAAAGGAAAGTTTCTCCTTTTAAATTTAGTAATATATATATACAGGAGAAGGGGTTACTAGCCCCTTGCTCCCGGCATTTTAGTTACCTCTTATGACACGCATGACTTATGGAGGAAGAATTCTGTTCCACTTCCCCATGGAGGTAAGCGGAAATAATCAAGAACAAGAACTAGTAAGAAGATAGAAGAAAATCCAGAGGGATATATATATATATATATGTGCTTGCACGTGAACGTGTAGTGTGACCTAAGTGTAAGCAGAAGCAACAATACGTACCTGAAATCTTGGATGTTCATGAGACTATATTTCTTCTTCTTTCAACAAACCGACCATTTTCCACCAAAGCAGTGTGGCCCAAAAGGAAAAACAAAAGCTTCTCCTTTTAAATTTAGTAATATATACAGGATAAAGGGTTACTAGCCCCTTGCTCCCGGCATTTTAGTTGCCTCTTACAACACGCATGGCTTACAGAGGAAGAATTCTGTTCCACTTCTCCATGGAGATATGCAGAAATAAACAAGAACAAGAACTAGTAAGAAGATAGAAGAAAACCCAGAGGGGTGTGTGTATATATATATGCTTGTACATGTATGTGTAGTGTGACCTAAGTGTAAGGAGAAGTAGCAAGACTTACCTGAAATCTTGCATGTTTCTTCTTTTCTTTCAACAAATCAGCTATTTCCCACCGAGGCAGGGTGGCCCAAAAAGAAAAAGAAAAGTTTCTCTTTTTAACTTTAGTAATGTATACAGGAGAAGGGGTTACTAGCCCTTTGCTCCCGGCATTTTAGTCGCCTCTTATGACACGCATGGCTTATGGAGGAAGAATTCTGTTCCACTTCCCCATGGAGATAAGAGGAAATAAGAACAAGAACTAGTAAGAAAATAAAAGAAAACACAGAGGGATGTGTACATACAGTGGTACCCCGAGTTTCGTACTGCTCCCAAATCGAACAATTATGTAAGTGTATTATTGTAAGTGCTTTCGTAAGTGTATTTTTGGGGGTCTGAAACGGACTAATCTAATTTACATTATTCCTTATGGGAACAAAGTTGTTCGGTAACGGCACTTGAACAGCCTTCTGGAACGAATAAAGTACGAAACTTGGGATACCACTGTATGTACAGTACAGTCATACCTCGGTTAGCGATGGCGTCGGATACCGATAAAATCGGTTAGCGATACATTTTTACGTCAAAATATTGACTCAGTTTACGATGATTGTTCGGTTTACGATATTCGTCCCGGACGCGTCCGCGTGGCGCCCAGCTGTGCGGGCACTCCAGGGAGCATCAGTGTGCTATTGTTTACAAGCGAGAGCGACCACCACCCACGCATTCATACCAGTATATTGTCATTATTCCACTGTTTTTAGTGCTTGCAACTGCTAAATAAGCTACCATGGGTCCAAAGAAAGCTCCTAGTGCCAGCCCTGTGGTAAAGAGGCTCAGAAATACAGTAGAACTGAAGAAGGCGATAATAAAAAAATATGAAAGTGGAGTGCGTATCACTGAGCTGGCCAGACTGTGTCCTAGAGAGGGATTTTGAAGGTTTTGGGGCTGAGCCTCAGAACCCTGAGCCTGAGCCTCAGCCTCAGCCTGTTGTGGAAGAAATTGTGGAACTGGGCATGTCCATGGGGTTGGAGGTGAGTGGTGAGGATGTGGAACAGTTGGTGGAGGAGCACAATGAAGAGCTAACCACTGAAGATCTGCAAGAGCTTCAACAGCAACAGCAACAAGAGACCACAGGTCAGGACAATGGTTCAGAGGAGGAGGAGGTGGAACAGAGATGGAAGAAGGTGCCTTCTTCAGTGATTAAGGAGATTTGTGGAATGTGGAGCAGGGTGCAAGGCTTTATGAATGAATATCACCCTAACCATGTTGTTGCAGGCCGTGCTGGCAACCTGTACAATGACACTGTGGTGTCCCATTTCAGGGATGTGTTAAAGAATCGCCAGACACAGAGCTCCCTGGACAGATTTTTTGTTAGAGAGGGGTCCAGTGACTCTCAACCTGGTCCTAGTGGCATTAAAAGAAAAAGGCCAGTAACCCCAGAAAAGAACTTGCCACCTGCAGTGTTAATGGAAGGGGATTCCCCTTCCAAACACTAGCATACTATACTCCATCTTTTCCCCTCCTCCCGTCCTCCACACATCAACAACTCTTCAATAAATGTAAGTGACAAATTATTGTACTATATTTACATGTATTTCTTTAATGTTCATTAAATTGTGTATTATTTAATGTCAAAAAGTTCTAAAAAATATTTTATTTTACTACTTTTGGAAGTCTGGAACGGATTAATTTTATTTCCATTATTTCTTATGGGGAAAATTGATTCGGATAACGATAAATTCGGTTACAGATACGCCCTCTCTGACGGATTAATATCGCTAACCGAGGTATGACTGTATATGCTTTTACTTGCATGTGTAGTGTGACCTAAGTGTAAGCAGAAATAACAAGACATACCTGAAATCTTGCATGTTTATGAGACAGAAAAAAGACACCAGCAATCCTACCATCATGTAAAACAATTACATGCTTACGTTTTACACTCATTGGCAGGACGGTAGTACCTCTCTGGGCAGTTGCTGTCTACCAGCCTACTGCCCAGGGAGACTATATTTATACTGTACGTATTAAAAAAAAAAAAAAAATAGACGGTAAAAAGAAAAAGACGTTTATTTCATTAGAATGCACTGACATTACACTGGATGATTTTACAATATGTATGATTACAGGTTGGTTACAGTTTTAGGAAAACACTATTATACATTCTAATGAAAGCGCATTATGCAAAGCATTTCAGGCAGACTAATTTTAAACCCATACATATATCATACAGTAATATACTAGTATATGCTGAAGAATTACTGTACAGTAATGTAACTGAAACAATTAACACAAGAAAACTAAGAAAAATAACCCCCATTTCCCACTGAAATTTAAGTTCAACATCCATGAAACTGCCATCTTTGAGTTTCTCCTGGAGACCATCCCTCATGGATGTTGAGGGCACATAGTATATTCCCCAATTCCCCAATGTCTCACCAGCATTGTAAAAAGGTGTTGTGGTATGGGAATTAGGGCATCAAAAAATTAACAACCTTTAGCTAGAAACACGTCAGAATATACATGCTGAACTGTACATACAAGGGTCTACTTATAGCAGTACCTAGGACCAACTGGTTACAAATTAAGTCTAAGAAAAAAAGATACATATGAATATTTCAGCAAACTAATCCTTACCTCCTTTGATAAATGTAGAGCAAAAATGCAGAGAAGTAAAGCAAAATTAATATCATGGATGGCAGGATAAACACTGTTAGGATAGCTGGATAAACAAGCGACCACACCCATCTTAGGTACAGCAGGTCCAGTTGGTTTCCTGGAAACATATATACATGACAAGACAATGTGAACTTTGACTACTGTATTACTGTACAATAATATTATTGTAATAGGGTACCTAAGCTGAGAGATGCCCAGTTCTTTTAAGTGAAGATGCAAAGTATAAAGTTCAGCCTAAAGAAAAATTACACCACTGAATAATTTTCAACTAAACTATAGGCTTATACAACTCTCTAAAAGTTTTAATGCAGACAAATGTATCACAAAATTTCCAATCATTCTAAAACTGTTATTCTCAATCACAGATACACTTAAAAACCTGCACCAAGGAATGCTCTTCTTTGAAAGCAGTGCATTAAGTCACAAGTTTAATGTTTTTATTTTTTTTTTATTAACACACAGGCCGTTTCCCACCAAGGCAGGGTGGCCCGACAAAGAAAAACTTTCCTCATCATTCACTCCATCACTGTCTTGCCAGAGGCGTGCTTACACTTCAGCTACACAAAACTGCAACATTAACACCCCTCCTTCAGAGTGCCAGCACTGTACTTCCCATCTCCAGGAATCAAGTCCGACCTGCCGGTTTCCCTGAAACCCTTCATAAATGTTACCTTGCCTACACTCCAACAGCACATCAAGTCCTAAAAGCCATTTGTCTCCATTCGCTCCTATCTAACACGCTCACGCACGCTTGCTGGAAGTCCAAGCCCCTCGCACACAAAACCTCTTTTACCCCCTCCCTCCAACCTTTTCTAGGCCGACCCCTACTCCGCCTTCCCTCCACTACAGATTTATACACTCTCGAAGTCAAGTCATTCTATTTTGTTCCATCCTCTCTATATGTCCAAACCATCTCAACAACCCCTCCTCAGCTCTCTGGATAATAGTTTTGGTAATCCCACACCTCCTCCTAATCTCCAAACTACGGATTCTCTGCATTATATTCACACCACACATTGCCCTCAGACATGACATCTCCTCTGCCTCCAGCCTTCTCCTTGTTGCAACATTCACAACCCATGTCTCACACCCATACAAGAGTGTTGGTATAACTATACTCTCATACATTCCCCTCTTTGCTTTCATGGATAAAGTTCTCTGTCTCCACAAGCTCCTCAGAGCACCACTTACCTTTTTCACCTCGTTAATTCTATGATTCACTTCATCCTTCATATACCCATCTGCTGACACATCCACTCCCAAATATCTGAACACATTCACCTCCTCCATACTCTCTCCCTCCAATCTGATATTCAATCTTCCATTATCTAATTTTTTGTTATCTTCATCACCTTACTCTTTCCTATATTCACTTGTAATTTCCTTCTTTTACATACCCTACCAAACTTATCTACCAACCTCTGCAACTTCTCTTCAGAATCCCCCAAAAGCACAGTGTCATCAGCAAAGAGCAACTGTGACAACTCCCTCTTTGTGTTAGATTCTTTATCATTTAACCCCACACCTCTTGCCAATACCCGAGCATTCACTTCTCTTACAACTCCATCTATAAATATATTGAACAACCACGGTGATATCACACATCCCTGTCTAAGGCCTACTTTTAATGGGAAATAATCTCCCTCTCGCCTACATACTCTAACCTGAGCCTCACTATCCTCGTAAAAACTTTTCACCGCTTTCAATAACCTACCTCCTATTCTATACATTTGCAACATCTGCCACATTGCCCCCCTATCCACCCTATCATATGCCTTTTCCAAATCCATAAATGCCACAAACACCTCATTACCCTTATCTAAATATTGTTCACCTATATATTTCACTGCAAACACTTGGTCTACACACCCCCTACCCTTCCTAAAGCCTCCTTGTTCATCTGCTATCCTGCTCTCTGTCTTACTCCTAATTCTTTCAATAATAACTCTACCATACACTTTACCAGGTATACTCAACAGACTTATTCCCCTATAATTTTTACACTCTCTTTTGTCCCCTTTGCCTTTATACAAAGGAACTATGCATGCTCTTTGCCAATCCCTAGGTACCTTACCCTCTTCCATACATATAATAAATAAAAACACTAACCACTCTAAAACTATATCCCCACCTGCCTTTAACATTTCTATCTTTATCCCATCAATCCCAGCTGCTTTACCCCCTTTCATTCTACTCACTGCCTCACGAACTTCCCCCACACTCACAACTGGTTCTTCCTCACTCCTATATGATGTTATTCCTCCTTGCCCTATACACAAAATCCCAGCTTCCATATCTTCATCAACATTTAACAATTCCTCAAAATATTCCCTCCATCTTCCTGATACCTCTAACTCTCCATTTAATAACTCTCCTCTCCTATTTTTAACTGACAAATCCATTCTTTTCCTAGGCTTTCTCAACTTATTAATCTCACTCCAAAACTTTTTCTTATTTTCAACAAAATTTGTTGATAACATCTCACCCACCCTCTCATTTGCTCATTAATATGTATGTATAAGAAATTTATTTATGCATGCAGAAAATTTCTTGTAAATCACATTTTGTATCTCATTCAATTAATATTGTTTAAGATTATCATGCTAGATTCTTACACTAACATTATACACAAGAAAAGGTCATCCTCAATAGGAAACAGAGATACAGTAATTCAACAACTTTTTATAATAAACAGCTACTAGTTTTTACTAAATAGTACCTGCTCTAAAAGATGGATAACCAATTTCAAAAAGAAGAATGAACCAACTGACCTATTAAAAGACATTTTTTTTAACACACCAGCCATCTCCCACCAAGGTAGGGTGACCCAAAAAAGATGAAACACTATCATCATCATTCACTCCATCACTGTCTTGCCAGAGGCACCCCTGATACTACAGTTCAAAACTGCTAATGCATATTTACTGGTATACATATGCTCATTAGTTATAGACTATTGTAGTGTCTAGGTGTGTAATTAAGAAAAAGAGGCCAAGAAAAGCAAATTTAAACATAGATAGTCCCAGTTTTATCATAAAAGCATTGAATTTATGTGAATTTGTTTAAATAAGAATAAGATCAAAAAGCAAATTTGAATTAGGAATAAGTGACATGGTTTAGTGAGCATTATCGACACATTGCTCACTGAGCAGAGAGGAGAATGTGATTCCCTGCTCAGCTCTCATTAGTTTCATCAGTAGACTGTAATGAAGCTCCCTAACTTTTATTTTGAAGCATATGGCAGCCAATATGAATGGTTACAAGTGCACTGATGCTTACTTTACTCAGATGTAATATTAGTTTATATTCCACCCCCATCCAAAACAAGTTCCAAAAGGTCACTAATTGGGAGCAAATATAGTGGTGAAAATGCCAAGAGCATTTCCCCGAAGAATAGAAATACCCCCCTCCCCATCCCTCTTTCTCTTTCTCCATCCAACTCTCATCTCAATTTCCTCAAATTTTACAACTAAGCTTATATATATGCAATCATCTACTTCATCTCTGGTGAGGGCATTGATTGCATACCAGTTTATATTTATTGGATAATTTTCATTTTCCTTCTTACATTATAGGACTTTATTTTCTTTTTCTCTGGATTGTATCTCGATTTATATAGTATTGAAAGTCTATGAGAAAACATGATTTGATTTAAAACAAAATTTAAACTGCAACCCATTTATAAAATGAGATTACCTTTATGGCACTAAAAAGAAAGTTCAACAATTTTCAGGCAATATAAACATACTGAGAGAATAAATATAGAAAAGCAGGAATCCATGAGTATATACAAGTAATACATATGCAGTACAGGTACTGTATATGGGTAACATGAAGAAAGAGAACCCAGGTGTCCAAGAATGAGATAGAGATGCTGGTAAGAAGATTATTAGACTGCACGAATTACAACGTATGATCCATTCTTCCCAAATGTAGCAAATAAATAGACTACTACTAAAAATATACAGATGTAAATATTACAGAAAAACTTATGGACATCAAGACTGCATATAATCATGTACAAGTCCAACTGACCAATAAATGTGCTTGTGGCTGATGTTATATTCATCACCAGAGAGCAGAAACTCGACGAGTCATCACAATTCATTCTTGCTGGACCAATGATATACACTTTCTCCTGAAAATGTTTAACAACACAATTATAAGTGTAAATGGTGATCAGCGCCAACATGTATGTGATTATAATACAAATGCTGTATTAGGATATTTATTAAGATGTTTCATCTGCTGGGGCTTCTTCAATCCAACAAAGGTATTACATCTGGGAGTGGGTCTATATGATGGCTGTGTCTGATTTGGGCAGGATAAGTCTGGTGAGAACATCTGAAATCATAAAACTGCCCAAATTCTGCATGAAGGTATTGGTAGCTGCAATAAGAGCAGATTCTAAACAGTAGTATTTGCTGTGCTGGTCAGTTTCTTCGATGACTAATTTGACATCTTAGAAGCTCATGATCTGGCTGTGAGAATAGGTATACATGTATAGTGCAGGTGTTGCTTAAATCATCCCTTTGACACTTGTACTTGTGTTCCTGATGCATTGTCTCAAGCTTCTATTAGTCTCCCTTCCCCCATCTTTCACCACAAGTGATGGTACATATTTTATAGTTTCTCTGTGTAACAAAGAAAAAAATAAAGAAACCATCTCATGTGGGAAGGGTATAACAAACTGTATGGGAGAGACTTCTAAAAGTTTGCAACAATTCATCAGGGAACGGGTATACACATGCTCACAGGGATTCTCAACTTTTCCTCCATCATTAACCCCCTCGGCTTCATGTATTTCTCCATTTATCCCCCTTACTTCCATACAAAAAATTTATCGCCATAACCATTTCATGTAATTTGAAGATACCAAATTAGTCATCAGAGAAACTGATCAGCATAGCAGGTGCTATTTAGTCTCCTCAATAAATGTCCTAATACAATATTCATCTTACTCGTATACAAGACATTTAAGGTAATACAGTGGTACCTCAGTATGTATACGTCCTTAATCTGTTCCAGGACCTTGGACTTATACCAAACAGGACGCATACCAAACGAATTTTCCTAAAAGAAATACAGTACGTATAGGGAAAACGATTAATCCGTTCCCATGAAAAAAAAATCCTATTGTTATTGGCATATTATACAATGATGGGGTTGTATAAAATAATTGAAAACACTGCTTAATATTAAAATAAGTAATTTAACCCTTTCAGGGTCGCGAGGCCCTCTCCCAAACTCGTTCTCAGGGTCGCAAATTTTTCGGAAAAAAAAAACAAATTCTTATGAAATGATACAGAATCCTTTTCCGATCATAATGACACCAAAAGTATGAAATTTGATGAAAAACTAACGGAATTATGCTCTTGCAAAGTTAGTGGTATCGACGATGTTTACGCATTGGCGATTTCGCCCACTTTGAGCCCTATTTTCGGCCAATTCCAATGCTTCAGTCTACCAAAATTTTAGCTATTTCGCTATAATTCCATTTGTTCTATCAATTGAGTACAAGAAACCGCCAATTTACCGATTTGTACCCAATAGTGGTCCGAAATTGGCAATTTGGCCAATTTCACACAAATTTCAAAAGATGCCAATTTCAAAATAGAGTCCAGAATAAACGAGACAGACATTCCTGGCACTAAAATAACATTTTATCTGTTCATTAGTCACGTCTCCAGGCTCCTCTTACATTACTTTTGCTTTCAATTTTGAATTTTTATTCTCACAAAAAATAGAAGATTTTCTGTTATGTATACCATTGCATCATTGTAAAAATGGTATAAATAATATCACCGCACTTGTGCAAGAATATTAGACTCGCCAGTTGATGTGTATTGGACGCATGGCGTGATTTGTTTACTCTTGAACATCGGCCAAAATCGAACGTTTTCAATACTTTGCGCTCAGTTTCAAGGTACAGTGGTACCTCGAGTTACAATGGTAACCAAAATTGCCCTTTTATGTAAGTTTATTTTTTAAATGCTTTTGTAAGTATATTTTTGGGGGTGTAAAAGGACTAGTCTATTTTACATTATTCCTTATGGGGATAAATTCGTTTGGTAATGGCACTTGAACAGCATTCTCGAACGAAAAAATATCGTAACTCGAGGTACCACTGTACTTGTCATTGTGAAACCAATCAAA
Organism: Cherax destructor; assembly: GCA_009830355.1. Classification (NCBI taxonomy): domain Eukaryota; kingdom Metazoa; phylum Arthropoda; class Malacostraca; order Decapoda; family Parastacidae; genus Cherax; species Cherax destructor. The sequence goes on from WNWK01000342.1 coordinate 48,159, forward strand.
ATTATCTCTATTTCTGTAATATATCTTACATTCTATCAAATGAGACCAAGAAAACGAGAATACAACCATAAATACCATACAAAAATAGACTGCAAATTCGCTGTTTTAAACCAAAAACATGGTCAGAGTTTTTTTTTCTTATTACACACTGTGTGGTGCAGGATTTTTTTTATACTGCGCACACTGACCGCACAGACCCATTCTCTCCCATCTAGGCCTACCAGCCTGTTTCCAATTGATTTGAGGGCGCTAGAATTTAGGCGTACTAGTACGTCGAAAACCCTGGTGCGTAAGCCATACTAGTACGGCCGAAACCCTGAAAGGGTTAAACACAGCTTAATACTAAAATACATACATAAATACAAAAGAATTAGATGAAATAAATGCAAATTTAACCTCAATTTACTTTGCTGAAAAGTCAAGTGCCTACTAGGATAGTGCTGAGAAGAGAGGAGGAGGAAATGTTATTGTTTGGAAGGAGAGTCCCCTTCTCTTTTCTGTCTCTTTTTACCTATTTGGACCTGGCTGAAGCTCACCAGGTTTGACTTTTACTAAAAATCTGTCCAAAGAACTTTGCTTCTGCCATCTCCTCAGGATGTTTCGGAAATGTGATATTATACCTGGAGTATACCTGGAGAGTTCCAGGGGTCAACGCCCCTGCGGCCCGGTCTGTGACCAGGCCTCATGTTGGATCAGAGCCTGATCAACCAGGCTGTTACTGCTGGCTGCACGCAGTCAAACGTACGAACCACAGCCTGGCTGGTCAGGTACCAACTTTAGGTGCCTGTCCAGTGCCTGCTTGAAGACAGCCAGGGGTTTGTTGGTAATCCCCCTGATGTATGCTGGGAGGCAGTTGAACAGTCTTGGGTCCCTGACACTTATTGTGTTGTCTCTCAACGTGCTAGTGGCACCCCTGCTTTTCATTGGGGGGATGTTACATCGCCTGCCGAGTCTTTTGCTTTCGTAGGGAGTGACTCTCGTGTGCAAGTTTGGTACTAGTCCCAGGACCTTGTCGTAGTGGTCCAGTATGTAGTTGGGACAGACAGGAGCGACCTGCTCTAAACCCATGCTGCCCTGGGTTGTGTAATTGATGGGTATCTAGATGAGTGGCGATCTTGCTTCTTAGAACCCTTTCAAAGATTTTTATGATATGGGACATTAGCGCTATTGGTCTGTAGTTCTTTGCTATTGCTTTACTGCTCTCTTTGTGGAGAGGGGCTATGTCTGTTGTTTTTAGGAACTGCGGGACGACCCCAGTGTCCATGCTCCCTCTCCATAGGATGTTAAAAGCACGTGATAGGGGCTTCTTGCAGTTCTTGATGAACACGGAGTTCCACGAGTCTGAGCCTGGAGCGGAGTGCATGGGCATGTCATTTATTGCCTTTTCGAAGTCATTTGGCATCATGGTAATGTCAGATAGGCTTGCGTCTGCCAAGTTCTGTGGCACTCTCATAAAAAATTCATTTAGGTTTTCGACTTTCAGTCTGGTTAGCGGCTCGCTAAAAACTGAGTCATACTGGGACTTTAGTAACTCACTCATTTCCTTGCTGTCATCTGTGTAGGACCCATCCCGTTTAAGTAGGGGCCCAATACTGGATGTTGTTTTCGACTTTGATTTGGCATAAGCAAAGAAATGCTTTGGGTTTCTTTCAATTTCATTTATGGCTTTTAGTTTTTCCTGCATTTCTTGATTCCTGTAAGATTCCTTTAGTTTTAATTCGATGTTTGCTATTTCTCTGACCAGTGTCTCCCTACATATTTCAGATATATTGGCCTCTTGTAGCCGTTCCGTTATTCTTTGCCTTCGCCTGTAGTATAGGGAGCGCCTCTCTCTTTCTAGTTTACATCTTCTCCTCCTTTTCCTTAAGGGAATTTGCCTTGAGCAAACCTCAAGTGCCACAGAGTTAATTTGCTCTAGACATAGGTTAGGATCCGTGATGCTTAGGCTATCTTCTGGTCATTCAAGACAATGCTATTACGGCTTTGTTGGGGTAGTACTTCTCTGCAAAGTTTTTGATGTCCATCCATTTGGCAAAGATTTCCTTCATTAATGAAGTAGGGGCTTCCTCTATCTCCTCTTCTGAGCCTGAAGAGAGTGCATCCATCTTAGTCTTGTGCTCCTTCTCAAGTTCTTGCAGCTCCTCAGTGGTCAGCTCTTCCCTGTGCCCCTTCACTAACTCCTCCACATCGAGAGAGGTAAACATGGGTAGCCCACGGTGTCGTGACTCATTTTGACCCATACAAGTTCTAGCACGCGAGTTGTATTCCAAACAAAGGTCGTATACCAAGCAAAAATTTTTGCGTCCCCAAACAGGACATACTATACCAAGTTGAACTTATTCCAGAGCGGATGTATACCAAGATACCACTGTATGTATTTCAGTGCTGTACTTGATATACAGTAGTACTCTCATAATTCGTGCAACTACAGTTCAATTTGAGATTTAAATTTTGTTGCCAAGACCAAGAGTCATGCACAAAATATTACTTTACCATGCAGTGGACTAGTTTCACTCCATGCCCAGAATGAGGCCATTGTTTTAGGGGGAACTTTGCCTGTTATTTGGTGGTAAAACAAAATGGTGTGGATGAATGAGAAATTGTTTATGGAGTGGTTCAAAAATTCTATGGTATTGTACTTCATACTGCACACATTACTTGAAAAAGGTGTATGCTGCATGTCAGCTATGGTAAAATCTCTGGATCTATGAGATGGTATATTCAGAGAAATTAATGCCCAAATAAATACTGCATACCCTAAGCCTCCTCCAATGAATAAGGCATCAAATCTACTGATAAGAACATAATGATAGATTGTTTTGTAAATATTTATTTTTTTTTTTAGTATAAAAATGACTGGGTACCAAAAAATTACATTTTGACAAGACAATGTACTACTGCACAAAAAGGTATTAAAAAAGTGCACATAAATGTAATAATAATAATATCTTTATTTCTACAAGTACATGTACAAGGTATACAGGCCTGCCTGACATCAATGACACAATACAGTGGACCCCGAGTTTCGTAAACCCCGGAAATCGTACAGTTATGTAAGTATAATATTGTAAGTGCTTGTGGAAGTGTATTTTTGGGGGTCTGAAATAGACTAACCTACGTGACATTTTTCCTTAAGGGAGTAAATTCGTTCGGTAATGGCGCTTGAGCAGACTTCAGGAGTGAAGTTTTTACGAAACTCGGGGGTCCACTGTACTAGTATGTATATAGAAAGCCGCTTGTTATGCAGAGCATTTCGGGCAAATTAGGTCAGTTTTATCCCAGGATGTGACCCACACCAGTCTACAGTACTAACACCCAGGTACCCATTTTATACTGATGGGTGAACATAGACAACCAGCGTAAGGAAACACGCCCAATGTTTTAACCCTCGCCGGTAATCGAATCCGGACCTTCACCGTGTGAAGCGAGAGCTTTTGCCACCAGGCCACAGGCCGCCACTAAAGCTTCCTGCAGATCAATATAATAACACATGTATCACAACCACATTTATATGACAATTTTAAATTTAAAGTTCTAACCTAGCCCTTTAGTTATTGTGAATAGATAATGGTCCTCTTCAATCATCTAATAGATAAAGATTAAATTTTCCTGCACTTTTCTTTTATTTAACAAATTTTGGCAACCTATCCGGGCTACCTTATTCTACATGGTGAGGAAAAACAGCCACTTCCCAGTTATATTCCATCACAGCAGATGTAATTAAATTTGGTTGGCGAACAAAGATGTAAAAAGATTTTTCAGGCTGTTAACCCAAGTCAGCTCAAAATAGGCCAAGAAGTATTACTTATTTCTATTGAAGCCTTTCCAATTCTACCCTAGGAATCAAGCCACAAGTCAACTAACACTTAGAAAGTAAATGTAAGGGGACTTGCCCATACATCATGACTTGCCTGGCATCCAAACCTAGGACCTGAGCAACAACTCACTAATGGACTATAACATGGGCATGAGCTTTCTTTCTTTAATGGCATTGTTGGTATTGGAGTTTTATGGCCTACTACAGTTTATAGTGTAATAGGCCATACCTCCCCGTGTCTGGGTAGGAAAGCTTGCCAAAATGAGGGCAGCAATAAGAAAGGAAATAAGTATGCTCAGGTGGATCAGTCCACGTAAACCCAAGCAGAGTGGAATACAGACACCCTAAGGTAAGATAAGATTTTGTTCAGATTTTTAATCCAGAGGGTTAGCCACCCAGGATAACCCAAGAAAGCCAGTGCATCATCGACAACTGTTGGGGTCCTTCTCCTTCAATCTTGTCCCCCAGGATGTGACCCACATCAGTCAGCTTACACCCAGGTACCTACTTACTTACTAGGTGAATGGGGACAGCAGGTGTAAGGAAACACACCCAATGTTTCCATTCGGCCAGGGATTGAACCATGGACACTTTTGTGTGTGAGGCGAGAGCGTTGCCTACCAGGCCTTGGGACATCCTCCCTATCTGAGTCGGTCATTAATTTCCCTCACAGCCAAAAATACACAAGTGGGAAAAAGGAACTGATAAATGGCACTCACATGCAGTGCCCAACTAGCAGGGTATGTCAAAGACAATCGCCCCAAGATATGAATGGAGGAAATCTGTCCCAGTAACACGCAGAGAAGTGGTAGTTCATATGGCTCACAACTGAATCCCAGGTGGAAACAGACATATAGGCAAGACTCTTGACACCTGCTGCCCATGTTAGCCATAAGAAAATACAGTAAGTACAACTTGGTTGAATGCTGTGGGCCACATTTTGGGTGAAGACCAAGAGAGTCATAATAGAAATAAACTGCACGGATTAATTTTCTTGAGGGTCCTTCTGTGTTATTAGCCCACTGGCATTGTTAATTTGAAGTCACTGTTATCTCCTACCAACAATCAGAGAAAAGTCAGATATCCAGGTAAATTTTTCATTTAGGCTTTGGATACATAAACAAATTATTTATTGCAATGGTCTTGAGGGCCCACATTATAGGCAGAAAATGTTACAGCATACAATACTTTGTTTATTTAGCCCTGTATGACCCTTGTGGGTTTAGCATTATTTAAAAGGACCCCAATGCAAATAAAGTCACTCTGACTGTTTTGGGTTATCCTAGGTTTTCTACACATATGCTGCTATGTATGATAATCTATGTAACTATTTGTGTATACCTGAATAAACTTACTTACTAGCATTTAGTTTTAATAATAATAAAAAATAATAATAAAATAACAATAATAATAAATAATAATAATAAAATAATTAATAAAATAAATAATAATAAAATAATTAATAAAATAAATAATAAAATAAATAATAAAATAAATAATAATAATAAAATAATAATAAATAATAACAATAAATAATAATAATAATTTGTTTATTTAGCCAAGGATTAGGCAATAGTCAATGGGACATTTCTACTGGGGTCCTGGTAAGGCACTAACCTCTGAAGGGAGGCGAGAATAAAGATACTGATTACAGTGGATTATTTTATTACAACGTTTCACCCAAGGCTGGGCGAAACACTGCTACCAGTATCTTTAATTCTACCTCTCAAGGAAGGTGGGCGTTGATGCCAGTGTTGGGCACTTGATCCATGGAACTGAACTTTTTCTCTCACTCCTCGAATCGAAACTAAAAGCCTACCATTCCCCAGGCCCAATATGACCCATGCGGGCTTAGCGCATTCCCCTGCTAAAAACAAGCGAAAATGTAAAGCCACTAAGGCCAGCACCTATGTTCCCCTTAATGTCATTCAAAATTACTGTGGCTAGTTATAATGCCAATACTTTAACTTTTGTTTCCGCTGTTCCACAATCATTGTACACATAAGGTGATAATAAATTTGTACCCATATTATACACTCGTAATGCACTTCCCATATTAATTCTCAGTTACTTTGAACCCTTCACACGGGACTAAGTTTAAAAGGCATCAAATGATGGAGCATTTATAGACCTACCTAGAGAGATAACCTGAAATATATGCAATAATATGAGGAAACCCACCGTGAAGTTGACAAACATTGGCCAGACAGGAGACACCTCCGGCCGAGACTACTTTATTTCTACGAGTACATGATACAACTTATACAGTACAGTAAATAAGTTTATTTAGGCATAGGTACATATAAATACTGTTACACAAATTATCATATATGGTAGCATATGTGTAAATTACCTAGGATAGCCCCCCAAAAAAAAGTAAGTGGCTTATTTCCATTAAGGTCCTTGAACTTTGGTATTAATTGTGAAATTTGATCTTTGACAAATGTGTTGTTATAACTTGGTTTATTATTGTGTGTGATAATATGTCAAAATATATATGTGGAATAGGATGGCACATTACAGCTTGAGGGGATAGAGAATATGCATTGTGTGTGATTACTGTGCTTGCTGTGTATCTATGCATTCAAAAAATTATGCACTGTTCATACATACTGTATTTATGGACATTATGCAATATACATACATGAATGCATACAATATACATGAGTGGAATACACGTACATGCAACAAACATACATGTAATATAAGAATGCAAGTCTAAATTATTTAGGCTTTGCGTACATTACATACAACAAAAATTATAGTTTTCTTGAGGGCACACACATATTATGAGCACATAAAATGTATATTATTTATGTCTTACTTAAGATAACCCAATAAAGACAGTGTGACTTTTTTACTTAATTCCATTGGGATCCCTTGCAATACACATACACGAACACATGCAGTTTATATACTGTGTGTGTACTCACCTATTTGTGGTTGCAGGAGTGTGTATACTCACCTATATGTGGTTGCAGGGGTCGATTCACAGCTCCTGGCCCCCGCATCTTCGCTGGTCGCTACTAGGTCCACTCTCCAAGACTGATTCACTTCCTGACAACTCTGTGACTGAAGAAATACTTCCTAACATCTCTATGACTCACGAAATCGTAATGACTCATCTGAGTTTTCAACTTCCATTTGTATCCCCTTGTTCCTGTGTCCCATCTCGGAAACATTCTGGCCCTGTTCACCTTGTCAGTTCATCTCAGTATTTTATGCCCGTAGCTCGATTGTTAGCGCATCAGCTCACACACAGATCCGGGGGTCGATCCCGGTACGGCTGGACACATTAGGGCGTGTTTCCTTAAGGCACCTGCTGTCCATGTTCACCTATCAGTAAAATAAGTACCTGGTGTTAGTCGACTAGTGTGGGTCACATCCTGAGACAAAATAACCCCAAGTGGACATAAACCAAATCTTCAAATGGGCCACTCAAAACAATATGAAGTTAAATGAAGAGAAATTTCAACTACTCAGATATGGAAAACTTGAGGAAATTAAAACTGTATCAGGGTATACGACAAATTCTAACCATACAATAGAGCGAGAAAGTAATGTGAAGGACCTGGGAGTGATGTCAGAGGATCTCTCCTTCAAAGACCACAACAATGAATCTACCGCATCTGCTAGGAAAATGATAGGATGGATAATGAGAACCTTCAAAACTAGGGACACCAATCCCACGATGATTCTCTTCAAATCGCTTGTTCTCTCTAGGCTGGAATACTTCTGTACACTAACGGCCCCCTTCAAGGCAGGCGAAATTGCTGACCTGGAGAGTGTTCAAAGAACTTTCACGGCACACATAAGTACGACAAGACACCTGAATTACTGGGAACGGTTGAAGGCCCTTGATCTGTATTCCCTGGAGCGCATGCGAGAGAGATACATGATAATATACACTTGGAAAATCCTAGAGGGATTAGTACCAAACTTGCACACGAAAATCACTCCCTATGAAAGCAAAAGACTCGGCAGGAGATGCAACATTTCCCCAATGAAAAGCAGGATTGCCACGAGTACACTGAAAGACAACACAATAAGTGTCCGGGGCCCAAGACTGTTCAACTGCTTCCCAGCATACATAAGGGGGATTATCAATAGACCCCTGGCTGTCTTCAAGAAGGCACTGGACAGGCACCTAAAGTCAGTACCTGACCAACCTGGCTGTGGTTCGTACGTCAGTTTGCGTGCGGCCAGCAGTAACAGCCTGGTTGATCAGACCCTGATCCACCATGAGGCCTGGTCTCAGACCGAGCCGCGGGGGCGTTAACCCCCGAAACCCTCTCCAGGTAAATAAACAGGGGCTTTCTATATAGTAGTATGTCAATGATGTCAGCTACCCCTGTATAACTTGTACATGTACTTGTAGAAATAAATATATTATTATTATGTCCCCTTATCCCTCCTGTCCTCTAGTGTCGTCAGGTTGATAAGTAAGACACATGTGCAACATATTGGCATCTTTGTGTCTTACCAACCTGTCTATATTGTATACCATTTTCATTTTCAGTCGTCAGGTTGAGTTCCCTTTACCTCTCCTCGTGGGACATACCCCTTAGCTCCGGAACTAATCTTGTTGCAAACCTCTGCACTTTCTCTAATTTCTTAACGTACGTGTGTGTATGTGTACTCACCTAGTTGTGGTTGCAGGGGTCGATTCATAGCTCCTGGCCCCGCCTCTTCACTGGCCGCTACTGGGTCACTCTCCCTGCGCCATGAGCTTTATCATACCTCTTCTTAAAGCTATGAATGGATCGTGCTTCCACTACATCGCTTCCCAAACTATTCCACTTCCTGACCACTCTGTGTGTGTGTTACTGACTGGGGGACCCACTGCCTCAGAGACTTAAATTCATACATACAGTATACATATGTACATGTACTAAGCCATTGGGATTGAGGTGCAAATAACGCGTGACACAGTCAGGTGAAGACCTGTTCTGTTGGTCCAGCAACTGGATGGGTGACCACCAAGCCCTCCAGGAACCTCCATTAGCTCTGGGTTTCGTTTATAGAACATAAATGAGACGAGATGGAGAATAATGATCTTGGTATATGCACTGCCCTCCTCCAACAAGCAGTTTTATAGATAGCGTACGAAATTGCTGACGCTTCAATAATTAATCTCGTGCTACTTAAGTGCTCTTAGTTTATTAAATTGTTTGTGTTTGTGTGTGTAGATGAGGAAAATACATCATAGTAATGTAGATAACGCAGCATACATAAGGGGGATTACCAATAGACCCCTGGCTGTCTTCAAGCAGGCACTGGACAGGCACCTAAAGTCAGTATCTGACCAGTCGGGCTGTGGTTCGTACGTCGGTTTGCGTGCGGCCAACAGTAACAGCCTGGTTGATCAGGCCCTGATCCACCATGAGGCCTGGTCACAGACCGGGCCGCGGGGGCGTTGACCTATAACTATATAACTAAGAAACCAAGCAGTGTGGCTTAATGTCGCATCATCTAGCATGTGATTCCCCAACATTTAAGTACAATTACTGTATATTCTAGATAGCTATTTACTGCTAGCTGAACGGGAGCAACTGGTGTTAGGAGACACCCGGGGAATTCTCCAAACGTCTCTCCTCGCTCTGTAATTGAACCCGGGTCCTCCCTGTTGTGATCCAAGTATCTTTCCACTGAGCTATGAGTCACGTATAAGGACCTCTATACTGTAGTAGCAGTATGTATGATAAATGTAATTATGAGTACCTGTACTTAAATAAACTTACTAAACTCACTAATTCAAATCGTCCATACAATTACTGGCTAGAGTAGTGTACATGTATATAATCTGACTAAACTATGCACCTATCATCTACATTTACAGGAAAAAATACACCTGCATATTTGTGCGAGTAAAAACTTATTTATTAATTTTTATTGAATAGCTGTAAATGCTAAGGTGTTGGACGCGACCAAAACACAGATCAGCTGATGATATAAACACAGCACGGAACATGAATCAGCAGCCAGCAAGACCTTACACGACTCCAGTGCGGACTTTGATTAGAGTGTAGACGTATCATCCTGCCCTGGGCATTTGTTGTTTAACCCCCTTGCCGTTTTTAGTCCGCCTCTGCAACTGAGAAGTGAAAGATCGACCCTTTTTCCTGTGCTGAAGTTTGTCTCCTGACTGGGGAAAGCGGCCACCATCCGTCAGAGATTCTGGAGGAGATTCATCTTATCTTTTTTATTTTTCTGCCCCTGTTTGGGCAATATTTTTAACACTGGACACTTGCACGTAGAGCTCAGTACACGACTCCATTGTCGTTCTTCAATAAAATCAACAAACAACACGGAAAGACGACATTACTCAATATTCACCGAGCTGCGAATGGGCAGATTCACTGCTAGGCCCGCCTACTGAGAAATTTCAACCAGTTCTACTTAATATTACAGTCGGAAATGTTCCTTGTAGGGTTAACTGGAGGGATAGCAACTGGCAAGAGTACTGTTAGTGCAATGATTCGGGATATGGGCATCCCTGTAGTTGATGCAGACCTCATTGCCAGGCAAAGTTAGTACTTACTGTTATGGTATTTTTGTACTGTGTGCTCTTATGAAAATGTTTAAATTTTAACCTGGTATGTGATGTTAACTGAGAAAAACCTTGACTTGCCATACCTAGTCTAATAAGCTTTTATATTAAGTTTCTTAGTATATATTTGGACAATATTGATGAGGTTTTGCAATCATGTGACTAATGTCAGCATATTTACACTTGTTAGCTATGTTGGATGCAACTCTATGCGAACTTGTATTGATAGGCTATGCAATACACTCGTGATTTATATCACTACATGGTGTACACCACTGGTCCCTATACAGTGGAACCCCGGTTTTCGTCTGGTCCAGATATCGTACAATTCGGATTTCGACCACTTTTTTCGATGAATTTTTACCCCAGGTTTCGTACATCTGCTCAGAAATCGTCCGTACCAGACGCATCTGCCTGGACCGCTCATATGTGCGTGATACTAATATGTAATAATAATCACTCTTGGGCACATTAAATGCTTATTTTAGGTTAATATAGACATTTTCATTAATCTATCTATGATATTTTCTTCAAAATTATATAAGAAACACGTTACATAAAATATATAAACATGCCTTTGTTACTCGTTCACTAAGAGTGTCCCTCTAGTCTTAACTCCATAGTAATAATATTAATACGTAATAATAATCACTCTTGGGCACATTAAATGCTTATTTTAGGTTAATATAGACATTTTCATTAATCTATCTATGATATTTTCTTCAAAATTATATAAAAAACACGTTACATAGCATATAAACATGCTATGTTTATAGCATATAAACATGCTATGTTTATAGCATATAAACATGCTATGTTTATATCATATAAACATGCTATGTTTATAGCATATAAACATGCTATGTTTATAGCATATAAACATGCTATGTTTATAGCATATAAACATGCTATGTTTATAGCATATAAACATGCTATGTTTATAGCATATAAACATGCTATGTTTATAGCATATAAACATGCATGTTTATAGCATATAAACATGCTATGTTTATAGCATATAAACATGCTATGTTTATAGCATATAAACATGCTATGTTTATAGCATATAAACATGCTATGTTTATAGCATATAAACATGCTATGTTTATAGCATATAAACATGCTATGTTTATAGCATATAAACATGCTATGTTTATAGCATATAAACATGCTATGTTTATAGCATATAAACATGCTATGTTTATAGCATATAAACATGCTATGTTTATAGCATATAAACATGCTATGTTTACAGCATATAAACATGCTATGTTTACAGCATATAAACATGCAATGCTATGGAGGTGTGCTAGCCAGGCAGAAGGAAGACATTACATTTTCTCTGGTCCAGCATCAGAGAAAATGTGTATGAATCTGCGTTGGCCCAGTCACTGCCTTTAATACATAACGCTTTTGTTTACAATTCTCGGCATGAATTATTCATTACTTCTCCCTTTGTTTATGATGGTAGTTTATGATGGTAGTTGTTAGAAACGATTAAACTCAGTGAACATGGTACAGTGGACCCCCGCCTAACAAGCACCCCAGAAATCGTACAATTATGTAAGTATAATATTGTGATGCAAGGAGGGAAGAGTATATGAAGAAAAAAAGAAATGTTAAGAGAGTGGTCAAGCAATGTAAAAAGAGAGCAAATGAGAGAATGGGTGAGATGTTATCAACAAATTTTGTTGAAAATAAGAAAAAGTTTTGGAGTGAGATTAATAAGTTGAGGAAGCCTAGGGAACAAATGGATTTGACAGTTAAAAATAGGAGAGGAGAGTTATTAAATGGAGAGTTAGAGGTATTGGGAAGATGGAGGGAATATTTAGAGGAGTTGTTAAATGTTGATGAAGACAGGGAAGCTGTGATTTCGTGTATAGGGCAAGGAGGAATAACATCTTGTAGGAGTGCGGAAGAGCCAGTTGTGAGTGGGGGAAGTTCGTGAGGCAGTGGGTAGAATGAAAGGGGGTAAGGCAGCTGGGATTGATGGGATAAAGGTAGAAATATTAAAAACAGGCGGAGATATAGTTTTGGAGTGGTTGGTGCTATTATTTAATACATGTATGGAAGAGGGTAAGGTACCTAGGGACTGGCAGAGAGCGTGTATTGTTCCTTTGTATAAAGGCAAAGGGACAAAAGAGAGTGCAAAAATTATAGGGGAATAAGTCTGTTGAGTATACCAGGTAAAGTGTATGGTAGAGTTATTATTGAAAGAATTAAGAGTAAGATGGAGAGCAGAATAGCAGATGAACAAGGTGGCTTTAGGAAAGGTAGGGGGTGTGTAGACCAAGTGTTTGCAGTAAAACATATAGGTGAACAGTATTTGGATAAGGGTAAAGAGGTTTTTGTGGTATTTATGGATTTGGAAAAGGCGTATGATAGGGTGGATAGGGGGGCAATGTGGCAGATGTTGCAGGTGTATGGAATAGGATGTAGGTTACTGAAAGCAGTGAAGAGCTTTTATGAGGATAGTGAGGCTCAGGTTAGAGTGTGTAGGAGAGAGGGAGATTATTTCTCGGTAAAAGTAGGCCTTAGACAGGGATGTGTGATGTCACCGTGGTTGTTCAATATATTTATAGATGGGGTTGTAAGAGAAGTGAATGCAAGGGTCTTGGCAAGAGGTGTGGGGTTAAAAGACAAAGAATCAAATACAAAGTGGGAGTTGTCACAGTTGCTTTTTGCTGATGACACTGTGCTTTTGGGAGATTCTGAAGAGAAGTTGCAGAGGTTGGTGGATGAATTTGGTAAGGTATGTAAAAGAAGAAAATTGAAAGTGAATATAGGAAAGAGTAAGGTGATGAGGATAACAAAAAGATTAGGTGACGAAAGATTGGATATCAGATTGGAGGGAGAGAGTATGGAGGAGGTGGATGTATTCAGATATTTGGGAGTGGATATGTCAGCAGATGGGTCTATGAAGGATGAGGTGAATCATAGAATTGATAAGGGGAAAAGGGTGAGTGGTGCACTTCGGAGTCTGTGGAGACAAAGAACTTTGTCCATGGAAGTTAAGAGGGAATGTATGAGAGTATAGTTATACCAACACTCTTATATGGGTGTGAAGCATGGGTGATGAATGTCGCAACGAGGAAAAGACTGGAGGCAGTGGAGATGTCATGTCTGAGGTCAATGTGTGGTGTGAATATAATGCAGAGAATTTGGAGTTTGGAAATTAGGAGGAGGTGCGGGATTACCAAAACTATTATCCAGAGGGCTGAGGAGGGGTTGTTGAGGTGGTTCGGACATGTAGAGAGAATGGAACGAAACAGAATGACCTCGAGAGTGTATAAATCTGTAGTGGAGGGAAGGCGGGGTAGGGGTCGGCCTAGGAAAGGTTGGAGGGAGGGGGTAAAAGAGGTTTTGTGTGCGAGGGGCTTGGATTTCCAGCAACCATGCATGTGCGTATTTGATAGGAGTGAATGGAGACAAATGGTTTTTAATACTTGACGTGCTGTTGGAGTGTGAGCAAAGTAACATTTATGAAGGGATTCAGGGAAACCGGCAGGCCGGACTTGAGTCCTGGAGATGGGAAGTACAGTGTCTGCACTCTGAAGGAGGGGTGTTAATGTTGCAGTTTTATAACTGTAGTGTAAAGCACCCCTCTGGCAAGACAGTGATGGAGTGAATGATGACGAAAGTTTTTCTTTTTCGGGACACCCTGCCTTGGTGGGAATCGGCCGATGTGTTAATAAATAAATAAATAATAATATTGTAAGTGCTTTTGTAAGTGTATTTTTGGGGGTCTGAAATGGACTAACCTACTTGACATTTTTTCTTAAGGGAGTAAATTCGTTCGGTAATGGCACTTGAGCAGGCTTCTGGAATGAATTTTTCTTGTTAGGCGGGGGTTCACTGTATGTCAATGGTAATAATATGGCTCTGGGCCGCATTAAATATTGTGTAGCTAGGATGTGGAAGAGTTGGTGGAGAAATATCACCCTAACAAAGTTGTTGCAAGCCGTGTCTGCATGGTCCAGTTACAGTGGACCCCCGAGTTTCGTAAACCCCGGAAATCGTACATTTATGTAAGTATAATATTGTAAGTGCTTGTGGAAAAGTATTTTTGGGGGTCTGAAATAGACTAACCTATGTGAAATTTTTCCTTAAGGGAGTAAATTCGTTCGGTAATGGCACTTGAGCAGACTTCAGGAGTGAAGTTTTTACAAAACTCTGGGGTCCACTGTACTCTCAAGCTGGTCCTAGTGCCAGTAAAAGACAAAGAAGGGAAGTAGCCCCGGATATGGCTTTGATACCTGAAGTCCTTATGGACTGGGATTCCCCTTCCAAACAATAACCTCTCCTCCCTCTCCCCTCCTCGCCGTCTTCCATACGCCAATACGTAAGTCTCTTCAATATAGGTATAAGTTATTTTAATGTTCATTTATCCATTAAAAATTATCCATTTATATTTATTTCTTATTGTTTTCTGTATGTAAAACTATAGTTATTCTCCATAAAATGTATTTTTTGTTAATATTTTTGGGTGTCTGGAACGGATTAATTGGATTTACATTATTTCTTATGGAAAATATTACTTCGGTTTTCGTCCATTTCGGATTTCGACCGACCTTCTGAAACAGATTAAGGACGAAAACCGGGGTTCCACTGTACAGGGAAATATGTGAAAATCTACAAAAGCCTTGATACATACCAATGTTTTATTTAGAGATGGGTAAAAATTCTATGTCAGTGGCAAGTAGAAAAAACATAATAAAAGCAAACCTGTTATTAAATATGACATTTCATTTACAAGAGGCTTTTCTCTAGTACTGTACTGTATTTGATAAAGCAGACCTTTTAATAAAAGGTCTGCTTTTGTTATACTACTGTACAGTACATAACATTTTTTCCAGCACTTGTCAGCACACAGCCTTTCCCTAACTACCTGGGGCTGCATGATGCCATCTCATAACTGTTAACATTAGTGAAGTGAAGTTCAGTATCCACTCATGAATGCCATATAAATAATTCACAAATTGTCTTCATGTATCACCCACTTTAAGCTCATGATGCTGTGAATCCACAGCACAGTCATAATCACTTATACTATATGGCAACAAATAAAACTCACATTTTTAACCCTTTTGGGGTTATGGTCGTACAAGTACGTTTTACGCACTGTGGTTATTGACGTACTAGTACGCCTAAATTCTAGCGCCCTCAAATCAAGCAGAAACAGGCTGTTAGGCCTAGATGTGATAGAATGGGTCTGTGCGGTCAGTGTACGCAGTATAAAAAAATTCCTGCACCACACAGTGCATAATGAGGAAAAAAAACTGACCGTGTTTTTGGTTTAAAACAGCGACTTTGCAGTCTATTTTCGTATGGTATTTATTGTTGTATTCTCGTTTTCTTGGTCTCATTTGATAGAATGGAAGATATATTTACAGAAACAGAGATGATTTTGATTGGTTTGACAATAACAAGTAACTTGAAATTGAGCTCAAAGTAGCGAAAATGTTCGATTTTTGACGATGTTCAAGAGTAAACAAATCACACCATGCGTCCAATACACATCAACTGGCGAGTCTAATATTCATGCACAAGTGCTCTGATATTATATATACCATTTTTACAGTGATGCAGTTGTATACATAACAGTAAATCTTCTATTTTTTTGTGAGAATAAAAATTCAAAATGGAAAGCAAAAGTAATGTAAGAGGGGCCTGGAGACGTGACTAATGAACAGAGATGTTATTTTAGTGCCAGGAATGTCTGCCTTGTTTATTATGGACCCTATTTTGAAATTGGCATCGTTTGAAATTTGTGTGAAATTGGCCAAATTGCCATTTTCTGACCACTATTTTGGGTAGTTGAAATTGGTAAATAGGCGGTTTCGTGTACTCAATCGATAGAAGAAATGGAGTTCTAGCGAAATAGCTATAATTGTAGTAGACTGAAACATTGGAATGTGCCGAAAATAGGGCTCAAAGTGGGCGAAATCGCCGATGCGTAAGTGTCATGGCTACCGCTAACTTCGCGAAAGCATAATTCCGTTAGTTTTCGATCAAATTTCATAATTTTTGTGGCGTTATGATCGGAAAAAGATTCTCTATCATTCCATATGAAAAAATAATATTTGTTTTTTAAATTCGTGGACCCTGAGAACGAGTTTCAGAGAGACCCCTTGGACCCCCAAAGGGTTAAAAGAATTTATGAAATACTCTATAGATACTAAATGTTTTCTACATAGAGTGCTGTATTTTATCAGTTATATTTATTATTAAATTCATCAGAAACATGATATATGACCCACAGGTCATAAAGCACCTGGGGACTTAGAAAAATGAGAAGTATTGTATGTATATATGTGAGATATGTATACATGGTTGTCAGTGGGGCTTCATGTCCAATATGGTTGACTTGGTAATTCGTGGTGTTATGCAAAACCTCAGCAAGTTTTATTAAATGTTTCCAAAGGTATAAGAGATGGAATACCACCTAGCTGACCTGGTTTTGAGCCCACAATTTTTATTAACTCAATATTTTGTTTAAGATTTGTTAAGATTTCATTAAGTTTGCTTGATTTAAATATAATTTGTCCTTATGACCTCCCCCTGCATCACAGCAGTTCCTGTTTAATCCATTTATGGGAATATGTGAAACTAGTAGGTAACAAAACATTATACAGTGGACCCCCGAGTTACGAGCACCTCGGAAATCGTACAATTATGTAAGTGTAATATTGTAAGTGCTTTTGTAAGTGTATTTTTGGGGGTCTGAAATGGACTAACCTACTTGACATTATTCCTTAAGGGAGAAAATTCGTTCAGTAATGGAACTTGAGCAGCCTTCTGGAATGAATTATGCTCGTAACTCGGAGGTCCACTGTATGTTAAAATAAAATTACAAATTATATACAGTGGACCCACCCCGAGTAACGAACACCACGGAAATCGTACAATTATGTAAGTATAATATTGTAAGTGCTTTTGTAAGTGTATTTTTGGGGGTCTGAAATGGACTAACCTATTTGACATTATTTCTTAACCCTTTGGGGGTCGATAGGCCTTCTCAGAAACCTGTTCCTGGGGTCGAAATTTTTTGGAAAAAAAAAATTCTTATGGAATGATAGAGAATCTTTTTCTGATCATAACGCCACCAAAATTATGAAATTTGATTGAAAACTAACGGAATTATGCTTTCGCGAAGTTAGCGGTATTGATGACATTTACGCGTCGGCGATTTCGCCCACTTTGAGCCCTATTTTTGGCAAATTCCAATGTTTCAGTCTACTAAAATTATAGCTATTTTGCTAGAACTCCATTTCTTCTATCGATTGAGTACAAGAAACCGACTATTTACCAATTTCAACTACCCAAAATAGTGGTCAGAAAATGGCAATTTGGCCAATTTCACACAAATTTCAAACGATGCCAATTTCAAAATAGGGTCCAGAATAAACAAGGCAGACATTCATGGCACTAAAATAACATCTTCTCTGTTCATTAGTTACGTCTCCAGGCCCCTCTTACATTACTTTTGCTTTTCATTTTGATTTTTTATTCTCACAAAAAATAGAAGATTTACTGTTATGTATACAACTACATCATTGTATAAATGGTATAAATAACATCAGAGCACTTGTGCATGAATATTAGACTCGCCAGTTGATGTATATTGGACGCATGGTGTGATTTGTTTACTCTTGAACATCGTCAAAAATCGAACATTTTTGCTACTTTGAGCTCAATTTCAAGGTAATTGTCATTGTCAAACCAATCAAAATCATCTCTATTTCTGTAATATATCTTCCATTCTATCAAATGAGACCAAGAAAACGAGAATACATCAATAAATACCATACGAAAATAGACTGCAAAGTCGCTGTTTTAAACAAAAAAACAGTCAGAGTTTTTTTTCTCTCATTATGCAGTGTGTGGTGCAGGATTTTTTTTTATACTGTGCACACTGACCACATAGACCCATTCTTTCATATGTAGGGCTACCAGCCGTTTCCCACTTAATTTGAGGCCGCTAGAATTTACGCGTACTAGTACGGCACCAACCCCTGCTCGTAAAACGTACTAGTACGGCACCGACCCCCAAAGGGTTAAGGGAGTAAATTTGTTTGGTAATGGCACCTGAGCAGGCTTCTGGAATGAATATTGTTCGTTACTCGGGGGTCCACTGTATTGTATTCACTATATTTTAAAAGAACAATGTGATTATTCAAACTATTGGATTTAACTTTTTTTCCCATGCAAAACTTTATCAGATTTTTTGTGCTCTAGAAGCACATAGTAGCAGTTTTATTTCCTAATACGTAATTATGTTACTACACAGTAAAACAGGGTTGTCTAATTTTTATTAGTTTGTGCACCCAAAAAAAAAAATTATACCAATCCACACATCCTCATCTCATATTTTTGATAGCAAAAAAAAAAAAAAGAATTAATACTATTCAAAATATATTGAATTCACGTTTTATTGCAGATCTATAGAACCAAATATAACGTACATGTACTCTAGTAATAAGAAAAAGATATATTCAAAAGTTCAGTGAGGCTTCTACTTTTGCATTTTACTCATGAGCAGTTTGAAGGGAGGTCTGGCTTTCTGGGCAACCGGAAGCTTACCTAGTTTCAACATGAGCTGGCTGATTATTTATTGTCCTCGATTCACAATACTGTACTATATAATTTATTGACTTGTAATTTTTAAGTAGAATTAATGACATACAGTGGTACCTCGACTTACGATATTTTTTCATTCCAGAATGCTGTTCAAGTGCCATTACCAAACGAATTTATCTCCTTAAGAAATAATGTAAAATAGACTAGTCTGTTTAGACCCCTAAAAGTACACTTACAAAAGCATTTAAAAAAATAAACTTGCATAAAAGGGTGTGTTTGGGGACCATCGTAAGTCGAGGTACCACTGTATTAGTTTGCCAAAGAATAGTAGAAAAAATTACTATATCGTTGGAAGCATTTATGCAACCCTGGTTGAACAACCCTCCAGTAGAACTTAGATTTACTAACTGACCCCAATTTATTGATGTTTGGATTTAAGGAACAAAATCTGTTAGGACAATATCTGGAAGCAACAGGTAGAGTTGATTATGAAATCTAGAATTATCCATTATTGCTATGGTCTGCTGGGTAAATGATTTTGGCTTTAATGTACAGTTCATTAGATTCAGAATTGTCCATTTATTTTGATCATAGAAAAACAATCTCATCATTTGGATTTAATGGATAATTGGCATTATCAGACACCCTCCCTCCATTAGTATGTTAAATCTAGGTTTTGCTGTTCAGCCATAAGAGAAAATTGCCTTTTGCATCTTGTGGATCATCAGTGGATCAGTGGATTTATAGCTAACTTGAAAGATTATTTTGTATTTAAAGATGGAATTCAGTTTCACTCATTTAATCTCTCCTGTTGGCAGTTGTGGAGCCTGGTAAAAGGGTATCAAAGAAGATTCGTGCAGAATTTGGAGATGAAGTGTTTTTAGATTCTGGCAAGTATGACTACATTGAAGTTAAAATGTAGCAGTTTTCTTTGTATCTTCATTATTTAAAATTTAAAATTCAGATGTAATAAAAACAACTATTATATTCTATTATTCTGCTTAGGTGAAAGTACAGTACATACATTATCCATGTGTGTATCACTTTAAAATTTATTATATGTTGTGTCCTGGACATTGTAAGTTAATATGCTATTGAGAAAACACTAAACTGATAAACAAGGATACTTTAAAAGTCAGCCCTTTAATAATCTAAATATAGTACAGTATTCAGTATATATTATAAGTTGTATATTTATTTATAATTGCACTGCATGACAAAAACTGACAGTTCGGTATTTAACATCAAATCCCTACATAAGTAAGCAAATACTGCTAGCAAAGATATGGATAGAGAGACCCTACACACAGCAAAATCTATATTGCAGACAGCTTTATGTTTGGGACAAACAGCTTTATCAAGTGTAAAAGAAAAGACAAAATAAAAGTTTATGTATGTATACTCACAAAGTCTGAATGACCCACAAGGGTTTAGTGCTCTCCATTAATATAATAATCTTAGCTGTTGTTGGAATAGAAGTACAGTATACGTATGTGCAGTGTGAGGCACTAAACTCATGTGGGGAATTCGGTGAAGACTCAATCTTCTCTCCACTGACTGTGAGACCTATCTGTATTCTGTGCATAACGTAAATTGATGCATGTAATTAAAATCTAAGTAACATGTCCTTTATTTTTATCAGGAGAACTTGATAGAGTAAAGCTGAGCAAAGTGATATTTTCTGATGCAACGAAGCGGAAGATCATCAACAAGATAACTCACCCAGAGATATATAGTGAAATACGCCGGCAAGTCATCTTTAACTTTCTGAAAGGTTAAATGTGTATAAATTTCCTTTTAAATAAACATTAAATGTACATATATGATAAGAAATATTAAAATAATTAATTAATTTTAGATGCCAGGAGTGTTCATTAGTACAGTATCACTCTGAAAAGGTAATTTAAAGCAACCACACCCATAGTGTTATTTTTTATGACATATGCATTTATATGTACGCACGTACTACATGAATAAATTGATATTTAACCCTTTCGGGGTTTTGGTCGTACTAGTACGTCTTACGCACTGGGGTTATTGACGTACTAGTACGCCTAAATTCTAGCGCCCTCAAATCAAGGAGAAACAGGCTGTTAGGCCTAGATGTGATAGAATGGGTCTTTGCGGTCAGTGTGCGCAGTATAAAAAAATTCCTGCACCACACAGTGCATAATGAGGAAAGAAAAAAACTGACCGTGTTTTTGGTTTAAAACAGCGAATTTGCAGTCTATTTTCGTATGGTATTTATTGTTGTATTCTCGTTTTCTTGGTCTCATTTGATAGAATGGAAGATATATTACAGAAATAGAGATGATTTTGATTGGTTTGACAATAACAAGTACCTTGAAATTGAGCTCAAAGTAGCGAAAATGTTCGATTTTTGATGATGTTCAAGAGTAAACAAATCACACCATGCGTCCAATACACATCAACTGGCGAGTCTAATATTCATGCACAAGTGCTCTGATATTATTTATACCATTTTTACAATGATGCAGTTGTATACATAACAGTAAATCTTCTATTTTTTGTGAGAATAAAAATTCAAAATGGAAAGCAAAAGTAATGTAAGAGGGGCCTGGAGACGTGACTAATGAACAGAGAAGATGTTATTTTAGTGCCAGGAATGTCTGCCTTGTTTATTATGGACCCTATTTTGAAATTGGCATCGTTTGAAATTTGTGTGAAATTGGCCAAATTGCCATTTTCTGACCACTATTTTGGATAGTTGAAATTGGTAAATAGGCGGTTTCTTGTACTCAATCGATAGAAGAAATAGAGTTCTAGCGAAATAGCTATAATTTTAGTAGACTGAAACATTGGAATGTGCCGAAAAAAGGGCTCAAAGTGGGCGAAATCGCCGATGCGTAAGTGTCATGGCTACCGCTAATTTCGCGAAAGCATAATTCCGTTAGTTTTCGATCAAATTTCATAATTTTTGTGGCGTTATGATCGGAAAAAGATTCTCTATCATTCCATAAGAAAAAATATTTTTTTTTTTTTTTTTAAATTCGTGGACCCTGAGAACGAGTTTCAGAGAGACCCCTTGGACCCCCAAAGGGTTAAATGTCAAGGAATTAGTTTTGTAAGTATACTTGCATAAAAAAATAAACTATTAAAGTTTTACATAGCCCTCAGTCTTAGTCTGGCATGTTCTGCAGGTACCCATGCCTATTATACCTGTTGCACTTTTCTTTTGCCACACTTTTACTGGGTATGCCACCTTTTTTTTTATCTGAATACTCCTCTGGGCATAAATTTTTTTTTATGATTATTATTATGCTTGAGGGGTAACTGAATATAAAAAAATACAGTACAGTGGACCCCCGAGTTTCGTAAAAACTTCACTCCTGAAGTCTGCTCAAGTGCCATTACCGAACGAATTTACTCCCTTAAGGACAAATTTCACGTAGGTTAGTCTATTTCAGACCCCCAAAAATACACTTCCACAAGAACTTACAAAATTATACTTACATAATTGCACGATTTCCGGGGTATTCGTTAACCGAGGGTCCACTGTACAGTGGACTCCCGAGTTTCGTAAAAACTTCACTCCTGAAGTCTGCTAAAGTGCCATTACCGAACGAATTTACTCCCTTAAGGAAAAATTTCACGTAGGTTAGTCTATTTCAGACCCCCAAAAATACACTTCCACAAGAACTTACAAAATTATACTTACATAATTGCACGATTTCCGGGGTATTCGTTAACCGAGGGTCCACTGTACTGTACTGTATAAATAGAAAAATGGTAGCTTTAAATTTCACAAAACTCCAAAAGTGTCAGTACTGGATAAGTTATTACTAAAATATTATATATATATATATTTTTTTTTTTCCAAAATTTTCAGGAGAGCAGTTTGTGGTTTTAGATCTTCCACTCTTATATGAAAGCAATAAGGTTGCACCTTACCTGTACAAGACTATTGTCATCACATGGTAAGTCACCAGCCCTTTTTCCTGGGTATTGTCATAAGTAACAGTATTCTTATATATATACAGTACCAGTCTGTTGGCTTCATTTGATCTGAATATGAATAAAACTAATTTAATATTCTGTATTATTGTACAGTATTAATGCAAATGATGCTGTATAAGCTGCTGCATTTTTGTACCAGATGAGGACAACTGGAAAACTTGCAGTGATAAAGACAAGATAATATATTGCAGTTATGAGCTAACTTGCACTGTAAAATAAAGTTCTGCTACATAAATTATCATGTGCATAAAAATTAAAATGTACATAGAAACAAGACTTATTAGTACTATATCAGTTTAATGAACAATTTTATAGTCTTCCAATATGACTCTTGGCAGGAGTAATTTTTCTTAATTACATTAAAAAAATATTTATTTTGTGCTCCAGAACTGTAGTATCAGTGCCCCTCTGGCAAGATTGAAGAGCAAGTGATGGTAAAAGTGTTTTTTTTCTTTGGGTCACCCTACCTCAGTGGGAGACGGCCAGTTTGTTAAGAAAAAATTTAAAAAATCCTCAACGATTTTACACAATCATTGCAGTGACGATGAGATGCAGTTGGAACGGTTAATGGCTAGAAACCAGTTCACTGAAAAGGAAGCCATATCTCGCATTGAAGCTCAAATGCCACTTGACAAAAAATGCAGTATGGCCGACATCATCATTGAAAACTCAGGAAGTATAGAAGCTACCAGGTTGGTGTGTGTATTTTCTCTATTATGCTGAGTCTTTGGGTATTTAAGAAGAATGGAACAAAAATAATTTGCTGGGTGGAATTTTTATTTAAGATGCATTAGTGATTTAATTTGTAAAGAAAAAAACTCCTTGTATGTTGATTAAATATACTAGTACTTCCTGTAGTAGATATAGTATCTTTTTTAAGACACGTATTAATTTTTATCCACAGAAAGCAGGTGGAAGGAATTATCAAGTTACTTAGGTCTTCAAACCACCACATCTATAATCGTGCTGTCTATGGAGGAGGCTTCTTGGCTATTGTGTCAGTCATTGTATATTTTTTATTAGTTTATGTGATGGGAATAGTATAAGAATATGACTCAAGAAAGTGTACACTTTGAATCATAATGAGATAAATACCAATTTCCAATCCTGTTTATCCAATTCTGGAGTATTGTCAGGCAAAATATTTCTGTGGAACTTTTATTTATTTTTGTTTAGAACAGTATATGTAAAACATTTTCACTAAGTAGTATTTTATAGATAACTAAATGGTTTCATGGCTAAGAATAACAAAAATTCAATTAGCTAGTTATTAGTTTACTAATTTTTTTATCCATTATTTCTACCACTGTATTCAGCTTCGTAAATATTTTTATTCATTGTTATATTGACGGTCATAACTTTATCTGTGGTTTAATCTTAATTTATATTACAAATTTTAACAGATTTATTACCAAATTTTAATTGTACAGTATTGTATTTTGATATAATAGTTTTATTTCAATATTGTTTAAGGTTTGGGAAATGATTTTATGCAAAATATTAAGCAGGCCTCCAATTCACCATATGTCATAAGAGTGTGAAATGGAAGCCTGCTATCCTTTTTGCACTCTGGCAAGATAACCGGTCTTTTCCTGGCATTTCAAGAATGTAATGTGACAGGTAAATCTTGAGTGGGTAATGGTATGAGATACTGACACAATGATAGACACAGATGCCGTTATTGATGCAGTTTCGCCCCACACAGTGAGCTTTATCAAGTCACCAACAGATTTGACTTAAGTTCGTTGTGGCTGAAACTTCATCAGTAAAGCTTCTGTATAACTATTTGTCGTTCTAAGAAAATCTTACAGACTTCCACTTACCCTTGGAATACACTTTCCTGTAATATTTCCATTCCATTTTAGGAGGACTAGTCTGAGACTAATTCCTGGAACCACTAGCAGACATTGTATATTATCCTTACTGTCTTTGATACAAGAAAATAGAACATAGTGTTATAACTATTGATGTTATGTTGCCAAAGTGTACTATTAATACTTTGGCTATGTTTAAGCTTGTTGAGCATTATAGTAACTACATCTTGGCATGTCTTGTAAAAATACCAACATTGTTAAGTTTGATAAATTCTTGTCTTCTGTAGCCAATATCCTAATTTTATAAATTTGCCTTTTTGTCTCATATACTTGTATTATTATTTTCACAAAACATCATGCTAAACTTGTACAGTGGTACCTCGACTTACGATATTTTTTCATTCCAGAATGCTGTTCAAGTGCCATTACCAAACGAATTTATCTCCTTAAGAAATAATGTAAAATAGACTAGTCTGTTTAGACCCCTAAAAGTACACTTACAAAAGCATTAAAAAAAATAAACTTACATAAAATGGTGTGTTTGGGGACCATCGTAAGTCGAGGTACCACTGTACAGTGGTACCTCGAGTTACGATATTTTTTCGTTCGAGAATGCTGTTCATGTGCCATTACCAAACGAATTTATCCCCATAAGGAATAATGTAAAATAGACTAGTCCTTTTACACCCCCAAAAATATACCTACAAAAGCATTTAAAAAAATAAACTTACATAAAAGGGCAATTTTGGGGACCATCGTAACTCGAGGTACCACTGTACATTTATTCATGGGAAGGCCTTAAAGCCTGTAGAAGTTATTCATTATTAGATCTGGAAAGTGCTAAACCATTATGGTACATACAGTGCCTGGGTAGGGAATTGAGTTCGATCAGAGGAAGGATCCAGTTCCTCAGATCAGAAGCCCTTCACAAGCATCAAGGTAACCCCTTTTCCTCCCTGTGAAAGGAGGGGCCATACAGCACCTGGGGAAGGGCAGGGTAATTCCAATTCCTTAAGTTGAGTACCCTTTACCAACATTGCCTTTGACCAAAATTAATCCTCATTGTTTGCTAAAATCAGGTCAAGCAGGTTATTCCATTGATTGGTTGTTACAATTATTATTATTATAATCAAATAGAAGCGCTAAACCACAGGGGTTATACAGCTGGTTGTTACAAACTGCTTCAGAAAACAGTCCTGCACTACGAGGAAATTGTTGAAGTCTTAAGTCTCCCTGTCAAATAATTCCAGTCAATTTGGTTAATTATCATATGAAGTTTTAATAATTTCATCTCCAAGTCTCCTCCCTTGGTTGTTTTCCAATAGTATTGCGGGTTGGCATTGAACACCTAATATCAGCTTTTTATTTCCTCTAGAAAAACTGCAACAAAACAGATTCAGTTCCTTCAGATTTTTTTTTTTTTGATGAAACACTTCCATGCCAAAGTGCTACTCTGTCCCTTTTCTTGTTGTCTATCAGTGCAGAATACAGTACATTTGGCAAGGATGTCTTAATTCTTTAAATTAAACCATGTTTCAGTTATATCTATAACCCTTGTGGTTTAGCGCTTCTTTTGATTATAATAATGCAGTAATATCTGTTTCCTGTATGTATATGAAATTTATCTAGGTTAATTTTGTTCTTAGCACTACATCTACTTGTAGTATACTGTATTTGTATAATATATGCTGAGAAAGTTTTTCTTCTGTATCTTTATCCTGTTCATTTTTGCCTTTCCACTGTTTTTGTTGTTTAATACTAATGTTTCTGAATGTATTATACAGTGGACCCCCGAGTTACAAACACCCCGGAAATCGTACAATTATGTAAGTATAATATTGTAAGTGTATTTTTGGGGGTCTGAAATGGACTAACCTACTTGACATTATTTCTTAAGGGAGTAAATTCGTTCGATAATGGCACTTGAGCAGGCTACTGGAATGAAGTTTTTACGTTACTCGGGGGTCCACTGTATCATGTTCCTTGAAACTATTTGCATGCTTTACTATACTACACTACCTTGAAAACTTTTATTTTTAAAATCCACAATACCCTAATCCCATCTTTTAGCATAAGAGAGCTGAAGGTAATTATTAGCACTGATGACCCGTTTTCCCACGGACTCTCCTCAGAACCCGGTATTGTTTTAGGAAATCTCTATTGCCTGACCGGAAATGAAGGATTCACCGAAAGTCAATCCCAACACTCTAGCATTCGCTTGTTTTACAACCCCATCTATAAATATATTAACCCTTAATGGGTTTCGGCCGTACTAGTACGGCTTACGCCCCAGGGTTTTCGCCGTACTAGTACGCCTAAATTTTAGCACCCTCAAATCAAGCAGAAACAGGCTGGTAGTCCTAGATGCGAGAGAATGGGTCTGTGCGGTCAGTGTGCACAGTATAAAAAAAATCCTGCACCACACAGTGCATAATGAGGAAAAAAAAATCTTTTTGGTTTAAAACAGCGACTTTGCAGTCTATTTCCGTATAGTATTTATGCTTGTATTCTCGTTTTCTTGGTCTCATTTGATAGAATAGATGATATATTACAGAAATAGAGATAATTTTGATTGGTTTCACGATGACAAGTACTTTGAAACTGAGTGCAAAGTAGCGTAAATGTTCGATTTTTGCTGATGTTCAAGAGTAAACAAATCACGCCATGCATCCAATACACATCAACTGGGGAGTCTAATATTCTTGCACAAGTGCGCTGATATTATTTATACCATTTTTACAATGATGCAGTTGTATACATAACAGTAAATCTTCTATTTTTTGTGTGAATAAAAATTCAAAATGGAAAGCAAAAGTAATGTAAGAGGGGCCTGGAGACGTGACTAATGAACAGAGAAGATGTTATTTGAGTGCTAGAAATGTCTGTCTCCTTTATTCTGGACCCTATTTTGAAATTGGCATCTTTTGAAATTTAAATGAAATTGGCCAAATTGCCAATTTCTGACCACCTTATTGGGTAGTTGAAATTGGTAAATTGGCGGTTTCTTATACTCAATTGATAGAACAAATGGAATTCTAGCGAAATAGCTATAATTTTAGTAGACTGAAACATTGGAATTTTCCGAAAATAGGGCTCAAAGTGGGGGAAATCGCCGATGCGGAAATAGCATCGATACTGCTAACTTCGCGAAAGCATAATTCCGTTAGTTTTCCATCAAATTTCATAATTTTGGTGGCGTTATGATCAGAAAAAGATTCTCTATCATTTCATAAGAAATTTTTTTCCGAAAAATTTGCGACCCTGAGAACGAGTTTCGGAGAGGGCCTCACAACCCTGAAAGGGTTAAACAACTATGGTGACATCATGCATGCTTGTCTAAGTCCTATTTTCAGTGGGAAATGTTCCCCTGCCCTCCTATATACCCTAACATGAGTCTTGCTCTCTGTATAAAAACTCAAACTGCTTTTAGTAATCTAAAGATAGTTATGATTATTTAGTTATTAGCAACATCTAAACTGTCATATCTGGGTGCCTCTGCAAAGACAGTGATATTGTGTGAATGAGGGTGAAAGTGTTTCTTTCTTTTTTGGGTCACCCTGCCTCGGTTGGAGATGGCTGACGTGTTAAAAAACAAAAAATTATGGTAAAGCACTAAAGGCAGTATACAGTACCTGGGGAAATGAGAGGCAATCTCGTCTGATCCACATAAGGGGAGAATAAATACAAATCCTGATATGAAGGCTCCTCACCAGTATTAAAGTACAGTGGACCCCCGAATTTCGTCAATAATTCTTTCCAGAAGGCTGTTCGAGTGCCGTTACTGAACGAATTTGTTCCCATAAGGACGAATGTAAATTAGATTAGTCCGCTTCAGACCCCCAAAAATACATTTACAAAAGCACTTACAAAAATACACTTACATAATTGTTCAAGTTGGGAGCAGTACGAAATCCAGGGGTCCACTGTACCTCTCTTGAGGGGTTAATTAAAGCTATACTGCTGCTCTACATACTAATGACAAATTATATTTGCATATACAGTGGACCCCCGGTTAACATAATTAATTCGTTCCAGAATGCTGTTCAAGTGCCGTTACCAAACGAATTTGTTCCCATAAGGAATAATGTAAATTAGATTAGTCCTTTTAGACCCCCAAAAATACACTTACAAAAGCACTTACAAAAATACACTTACATAATTGTTCGAGTTTGGAGCAGTACGTAAACCGAGGGTCCACTGTACTGTATACTAATTATTAATACAGTGGACCCTCAGAAATCGAACACTCCCAACTCGCCCTATTATGTAAGTTTATTATTGTAAGTGCTTTTATAGGTGTATTTTTGGAGGTCTGAAATGGACTAATCTAGTTTACATCATTCCTTATGGGAATAAATTCCTTTAGTAACAGCACTTGAACAGCATTCTGGAATGAAGAATGTTCGATTTCCGGGGGTCCACTGTACAATCAAAACTATGCCCTAAACCCACAAGTCATACAGCATTGTATGCTAATGATACAAGTGTTAATACCATACAGATAAGTTTTAACAATAGTATAGTATTATTATTATTATTATAATAAAATAGAAGCGCTAAACTACAGGGGTCTTAACAATAGTACAGTGGTCCCTCGGTTTTCGTGCATCTCCAAACTCGAACATTTATGTAAGTGTATTTTCGTAAGTGCTGTTGCAAGGTGTATTTTTGGGGGTCTGAATTAGATTAACCTACGTGACATTATTTCTTAAGGAAGTAAATTCGTTCGGTAATGGCACTTGAGCAGCATTCTGGAACTAATTTTCGGCGAAAACCGAGGGACCACTGTATAGCTTAATCACACTTAATGGCCATAAAAAAAAACTAAAGGGAGGTGCTTTGATGTAGGGGAAGGGCTCTTGATTCAAGGAATGGGTGCTGTTCTCCCTTTTCTTGAATTGACTGTCTCCCATTCCCCAAGGCTCTGTATGACCCCTGTAGGTTTAGCGCTCCTTCCTCAAAATTAAATACTAAAGGAAAATGCCGTGTTTGGCCACCAACGTGGCGGGCACAACTGATCAGAGTCGAGTGACTGCAATCACTTATGTTCACACATATCAGCGATTAAAATAATGAATTCACTAATAATGAAAAAATTTCAACAATTTTATAGGATTGTATTTGCTAAGTGTACAAGTTTTCCAGAATTGGGTCATTTGCATACATTACAAAGGAAACAGAGGTCTATAAGAACAGTGAGGTCTTCAGAAAGCATTGTTGCAAGATGGGAAGCATTTGTTTGAGGCCAATGAAAGTCCAAGAAATATCAGTGAACAGCTCCATAAAACTGTTTGTTACCACCCTCTATTATTGCCAAATGAGTATATAATTTTTAGTGATGCTTGTCTTGGTGTTGGGTCCTCAACATCTCTCTGAACATAGCACATACAGCATTCAGCAAAATAAATATATATAACCATCAAACTATAACTGATAAACAGTGTCCTGTACATCTTCAAGCATAATACTAGCTCTTCTCATAAATACTAGTGCAAATACTCTACATTAACTGAAAACTTATATAATGATATAGCATTATACAGCCATTATTATTTTCTTGCTTACATCTCTTATTTTTCCAATGGTTAGTAATAATTTTTTGTACAAACTTCTTTTGAGTTAATAATTAATGAAAAGCTATTTCTAAACTACATTTAAGATATAAGGAACAAGAGACTAGTAACCCCTTCTCCTGTATAAATTACTAAATTTAAAAAGAGAAACTTTCGTTTTTCTTTTTGGGCCACCCCTCCTCGGTGGGATACGGCTGGTTTGTTGAAAGAAGAAGATTTAAGATATAAATAAATTTGTATGTATATATTTATATTCATTTTTCTATTAGGATAAAGTTTTAAAGTAGAAGCAGCAACTAAAATTTAAAAAAAAAAAAATTTTTTACCAATGTATTATAGTTTACCTTATACATACTCTTGAATAATTCATAACCACTGTTAGCTGTACACTATCCTGAAGATTTAAGCTTAAGCTATGCAAGTGTAAATTTTATACATAAAAAAATACAGTAGTGTAAGCAGTTATAATATTTAAAATACTGTACTGTTTGTGCATTATTTTGAGTACTAGTATATAGTAAACATACACCATTCAAAATAATGCACTGTATACACAAATATTAATTTATTATAAATTATGAAACCTTAAGTTTTTGTCATAACCAATTGTCTTTATGCTGTACACAAAATGTACCGTAAAAATTTGGGAGGATCACAAATACTGAATGAGTAGAAGTAACAAAGAAATTGATGAAAATTTAACATTTAACACACATTGCATTTGCAAAAATAAAAAATCAAGTGCTCCAGTAAAAATATATATAAGCCTCTTAAGTATTTGCATGAAAAAATTATGTAGCTAAATAATATACAATAATGGCCTAATTTCTCTCTCAAATCACAAACTGCAAGTGAAAACTGGACAAAGCCTGAGTCTCTCCTGAACCATTATCAAGTTTCAAATGAGTAGAAACACAGTGATGAGATATAAATTTAATATAAAAAAGAAAAACAAATTACAGGCTTCACTACAGAGGTAGGTTTAGAGGAGAAGAAAGCTCTTTTTTAGCGAGTAGGCTGAATTTACGAAACTTTTAAAGATAGTCAAGTCGAGAGAATGGATACAGAAGAGAGACACGGGATATCAGATACAAGGTAGGAGAGCGAGAAACTAGATTACTTTCTGCAAAATATGAGGACATTTTATTAGGTACATTTCAGTCCTGAGACCTTGGGAGTGATCACTGTCCCAGAATTGAAATGTTTCCCATGAAATGACTTAGTGTTTTCAATTTGGGTCTTTTTCCAACTACAGTGGTACCTCGACTTACGATGGTCCCCAAACTCACCCTTGTATGTAAGTTTATTTTTTTAAATGCTTTTGTAAGTGTAATTTTGGGGGTCTAAAAGGACTAGTCTATTTTACAACATTTCTTAAGGAGATAAATTCGTTTGGTAATGACACTTGAACAGCATTCTGGAATGAAAAAATATCGTAAGTCGAGGTACCACTGTACTTGCTGGTATCACAGACTTTTACTACTGGAACACTTCTCTTAAAAGCTTGCATATGTTAAGAGAATTAGTGAATGTACAGTACATGTTGCTGCACAAACTTAAGGTAAACAGAATGAAAAGCCAGTCAGAGTGGTAGACAAGAACATCAGAAAAGGTATTATTTCTATAACAAGCAAAAGAGGACATCATGTACATAAGAGCGAGAAAAAAAAAATTGCTGTATGACCCTTATGGGTTTAGTACCTAGTTATGATTATAACAATAATTAAAAATATTCTGCATTAGTAAGTATAGGAGATAGAAAAGAATCCATGGCATCATACAAATTCTGAGATTACTATTTACCTTGATTATTATAATCATAACTAAGCACTAAACCTACAAGGGTCATATTTACCGCAAGTGAAAAGTAACAAAAAGATGTTTCTGCTCACTCACAATTTGTAATGGCATAAGGGAAGACTGAAATAAGGTTCGGTATTCACTTCTAGTATTGTGACTTTTATTCTTCATCTCTGTTAATTGAATGTAATCTTTTCCAACAACTACAATCACGATTATAATGTATTACAATAACATGATGTACTGCCTTACTCTTTTTGAGATGTCATTCTTTAAGTAGTATCTTGGAGAGTGTTGTCTGCAAGTTTCACCTTTTCTCCAGGCTTAAATGCTGGCATCCCAAGGTATGGACAAGAAGCACACCTAAAAGCATCCCCAAGGTAACAGCTACCACATGAGGATTTAAAGTTTTTCTTGTTTTCTTCAACTGACTTCTTATTCTCCTCATCTAATTCTTCTTTTAAGCCACAGACACAGTTTTTACATGCTTTGCGTTGCCCTGTAGTTCCACACACCTTCAGACTTGCTGGATCAGGTCGGGACAAGTCGTCTTCTGTGAGTAAGTCATCTGGGTCAGCAAGATCAATGTCATCATCTAAATCAATGTTCCATGTGCCAGCTGATGGCTTTGATACAGCTGGTTTTGCAAAGGACAGCTTCATTGCAGAGCCAATTTCAAAACTAGGCTTTTTACATGTTACTTCTACAACTGGTGTTGTGAGGTTCCTCTTTTGTTCATCAGTAAGATTTGCATTTTTTGGTTCTGATATGGAAGTGAAACCTGCAAGTTTTAAATTAGACTGTGTGCTGCTAGTGTCTGTTGTTCTCACTGTTAAGCATCCATTGGGTTTGAGAGTACGAAGAGCTTCACCTAAGATGCTGACTGGACACAGAAATGTAAATGGGGGAAGAACTCCAGCAAGTACATGGTCAAAGGAACTTGCTTGATGGTTAGAGCTCATTAACATATCTGAGTTCTCAACTGCTACCTTTCCTTCATTTCCAACTGCTGACTGGAATTAAAAACCAAGAAATGAAAATTAAACACATTCTTGGTAATATTTAAATGCTATGACTTCTGCATATACAGTGGACCCCCGAGTTTCGTAAAAACTTCACTCCTGAAGTCTGCTCAAGTGCCATTACCGAACAAATTTACTCCCTTAAGGAAAAATGTCACGTAGGTTAGTCTATTTCAGACCCCCAAAAATACTTTTCCACAAGCACTTACAATATTATACTTACATAAATGTACGATTTCCGGGGTTTACGAAACTCGGGGGTCCACTGTACTACATAAACAAAATACAATACTATGAATGGTGGGGTAAAGTTCCTTACCTAAACTGAGAATGTTGGTCTATCTATATGTCCATCAATACCTTGACCTTGACCTTCCTGGGAAGATCTTTCACATGTAATTTTGCCAAGGCATTCAAGTCATATTCAAATACTATATACTGAAAACTTCTGAAGGAGATGAAGAATAGTACATGCAGGTTTGGCTGTCACTAAAGTAAAGAGGTCACTACTAATTTTGTATATCAGTGGTATTCAGTACCAACAAGATGATGAATTAGACACACATGTAAAATCTGGGTATCTTTACTTTTAGATGTTTCACCATCCAGTGGCTTTATCAATACATTACATGGACATATGAAGACTAGAAATATATACAGCAGACAGTTGAAGATGAGGTAATCAGTCCCTCAGCATAGGGTGAGGGACTGATTACCTCAACAAATACAATTGGTGTATGGTATTTACTTTCATGGCATAAGCTCAGCCAAGTCCAGAGCAAAGTATATTCACAAAAGTTACAAAATTTAGATTTTTTAAGGGAGGAAGGGCACACTAATAAGAAAAAATATATAATGTTATACAGTACTTTACTATATATATATATATAACAATCATTCTTAATGGAACTTGTCAACACAACATGACTGAATTTCCAATGTTTCCACTGAATGAAATCAGCAAATACTGGAATTAGTTATGGTATACAGTAAAGCATTTTAAAGCAAAGGGTATTATCAGACTACTCAGGCTATAGCAGACAGTAACCACAGGGCAAATGTTGCAAATCAAGGAATACATTATGGTAAATTTTGCACATCATAATTTTGAGGGGTTGCTGAACCCCTAAAAGTCCTAAACATTTTAGGAATGGATGTTAATCAGATTTTATCCAAGGTTGAGGAGGGCATAGTAACTTTAGTTCCTTAGATCAAGAGCCCTTCCCCACCATCAAGGCATCCCTCTTAAATGGAATTAATTTTATAGATTATGAGAGGGTTCCTTACCTTCAGTTCACCAACTAAAGTTTGCAGTTCCTCATCATTAACTGGAGTACTCCAAAGAACTAATACTTGCTGGCAAGGCTGTATGCCGAACATCTTTCAGGTGAAACGTACCTGAAAATATTCAAAATAAATAATTATTATTATTCCATTCATAACCATGTACTAAACCAAAACTGGTCATACAGAGCACAAGAATATAAGTCAGACCTATAACTAGAGCCATTTGTTATAAAAGCCCAGTATGGGTAGAAATATTGGGCCTGTTTCTTTACACCTGCTGCCCCTGCTCACTTAGCAGTAAGTAGGTATCTGGGTGTCAGCCGACTGGTGTGGGTCACATCCTGGGACACAAGATTGAGGACCCCAAATGGAAATATGCACTGCCCCTCTTGGGTTATCCTTGGTGGCTAACCCTCTGGTGGTTAAAAATCAGAACAAAATCTTATCTTATCATCCAGAGGGGTGGTAGCATAAGTTAGATAGGCTGGGCTTTGAAATGAGCTAAAGTATGATAACAACTCAGCCTGTAAAACTTATGTGTACAAAAAAAAATACCAGTAAATACATTGTTATTATTATTATTATTACCATCAGCAGTATTTTTAACACATTGGTTGTCTCCCACAGAAGTAAGGCGACCATAAAAAGAAGAAACACTTTCACCATCACTCACACCATCATCTTACCAGAGGTTTGATAACATTACAGCTCAGATGCCCCTCCACACTGCAGTATCTCCACCCTTCTTTCAATATGTAGGCACTGTTCTTCCCACCCCCAGAATTCAAGTCCAGCTAACCAGTTTCCCTGAATCCCTTCATAAGTGTTACCTTTCTCACACTCCAAAAGCATGCAAGTCATAAGAACATAAGAAAGGAGGAACACTGAAGCAAGCATACTGGCCCATACTTGGCAAGTCCTTGTCAAATCCAAACCCACTAAGATAATTATTCGCCCAACCCATTACGTATAATGTTACCCAAGGAACAAGCTTCGATAACCCCGCCAACTCAAATACCTCCACTCACTCCCATCTAACACACTCGCGCATGCCTGTTGGATGTCCAAGCCCATTGTATACAAATCCATCTTTACTCCCTCCCTCCAACAGATTTATACACCCTCCAAGTCATCCTATTTTGCTCCATCCTCTCATAATGTCTATTAATCCATTACTGTAGCTTTATTATTACTGGATTATATGGAAAAATGCTTGACCCAAAGGATTATATAGTACCTGGAGAATGAGAGGCAGCCAAGTTTGATCCAAAAGGAGGAGGGTAACTCCAATTCCTTGGATGAAGAGTCCTTCACCATCACCAGGGCACTCCCCTCAGAGGGAATATATCCTTCAAATACCATATATAAGATGGCTTCCTAAGCCACTGACATACACGAAGCACTAAACACACGAGTCGTGCAAAGCCACAACGTCATAAATCAAATGGGCCGTGGCCTGGTAGGCAACGCTCTCTCCTCACACACAAAGTATTTATGGTTCAATCCCTGGCTGGGTGGAAACATTGGGCATGTTTCCTTACACCTGCTGTCCCTGTTCAAGGATAGGTGAGTACAAATAGAGAGCGTGTCTGTCTCGCGCCCAGCAGACGGAGGATCAAGCCTCCACAAAGTATTGCGCTGAATAACCCAAATAGGTTTAGCGCTTAACATGAATTAAATAAATAATGTTCATCTAGCAAACAAGTAGGTACTAGGTGTTAGTCGATTAGCGTGGATCACATCCTGGGAGAGTGCTAAACCCGTAGGGATTATACAGCACCAGTGGGGGAGGGGTGGAAGGCATTCAGGCTCAATTCAGTTAACTGGAGCACAGATCCAATTCCCTAGATCAAGAGCCCTCACCAGCATCAAGGAACCTCCCTTGAGGGGATCTTGGGGAACACGATTGAAGGACCCCGATGGAAATAAGACTGGCAGTCCTCGATGACGCACTGACTTTCTGGGTTATCCAGGGTTAAAAATCCTAACAAAATCTTATCTTAAACTAAAAAAAAGGTTAAATTAAAAAAATCTGTATATTCAACCTGGATCAAGCTTGATAAAGCTCCCGGAGAGCGAAACGTTGCCACAATACGTCACATTAGTCGAGTCTGTCTCCTCTTACCTAACATTTTTCTCGGCAATTCTACCATTACGGAATCAAGCTACTAATTATAGAAAGAAAAGCTAAAACCGTTTGTATCCATACAACGCTTGGGGAATGGGGGACAATCAGGTTTGATCCAAGAAAGGGGGAGGACAAGTCCAATTTCTTGGATCAAGAGCCCTGCATCACCATCGAGGGGGAACCTCCCTCGAGAGGACACAATCTAGAAGACTGGCCTTCATCACGCTCTCTGAATTACTCAAGTCATCCATCCACATATTCCTGGAAGCTAATGCTAATGTCTCACGAAATATAGCCTTCACTGAGCCTTAAAATAACAAAAAAAGGGGACATTTTTACTCACAATTTAGCCAGCGAGGGAAAGGGTATTGTTGTTATTGGGGTTGTTAAGAGCCACCACAGCTTACACCTTCACACCTGCTTCCCGGGAGGCCCAGAAAACTATGTTGTCTAGGTCCGGGCGGGAATTATGAAGGATGTGAAGTATCCTCCGGAGGGAGAAAGATTAATAAAATGTTCCCAGCCAGGTAAGGTTGACCCTCCATGCCTGGACCCTAAGCAAAGCCAGACACCTACACCTGAGTCAACAACATCAGGTTTTCTCAGTACCTAAAAGTGAGTAATTGAGTGAGCGAGTGCGTAATTGAGCGAGCGAGTAATTGAGTGAACGAGTAACTGAGTAATTAAGCGAGTGAGTGAATAATTGAGTAATCAAGTGCGTGGGTAAGTTAATGGGTGAATAATTGAGTGAGCGAGTGAGTAATTAATTAATTAAGCTTATTTCGGTACATTATTATTATTATAATAAAAAATACAAGCGCTAAAACCACCAAGGTCATACAGCACTGTTATTTAGGTACAGGTACACATAAGTACAATTATCATTATACATAGTAACGTATGTGTAAATTACCTAGGATAACCCCAAAAAAGTCAGACAAAGTGACTTATTTCCATTGGAATTCTTGTAATAAGGTGATTAGATGGCGATCTGACCAACTGACCAGCAGCGATCAGTGTTAGTTTAGTTTAATATTCTTGTTATGCACCCCATACCCATCCTATGGGCGGTAGTCAAACGATTACAGAGGTATATAATGGGTCCAGGGACTGGGCAGCAAAGTTTTGATAGCTGAGTAAGTTACAGTGGTAATGAACTATTTACATGTTTATATCTGGCTACAATCGTAATGAGTTTATTATTATAATAATCATGGGAAGCGCTAAACCCGAAGGATTATACAGCACACGTGGGGGGGATGGACGGTATTCAGGCTCAATTCAGGGATTATTATTATTATTATAATTAAGGGGGGAGCGCTAAACCAGTAAGATTATGCAGCGCCTGTGGGGGGGAGTATGTGGAAGGTATTGAGGCTTAATTCAGGGAACTGGAGCACAGATCCAATTCCCTAGATCAAGAGCCCCTCACCAGCGTCAAGGAACCTCTCTTGAGGGGTCAATTCAGGGAACCGGTAATGCGTTATTTAGTATGCATAACTCATTACCACTTAAAACTTCATTATGCTAATGAAGGGCTCTATTCCAAAGAACTGGAGCTACCCTCCCCTTCCTTGGATCAAGCCTGAAGCCCCCCTTCCTACTCCTGGGAGCTCAGGGCTTCCTCGTGAATATGATAATGTAGGCGACAATCAACAGCTTACGAGTTCATTGTCATTTTTATTTTATCAAAATTAGGTACAATTGCATTGTGTGCGGCGAACCTTATGACTGACGTTTTACAAGGACATGATAATGGGTAACCACGGTCACAGACTGGGCCGCGGGGGCGCTGACCCCCGGAACCCTCTCCAGGTAAACATAAAACGCGCGTGCTACACAGCATGGGAATCCTACATACGGGAAGGAAATCTGTCAGCCAGAACTAGGAGACTTCGGTACTGTTGCGAGGATAACAAGCATTCCACTATGGGTTCAGTAGCTGCTGCAGCTTGACACGTTTCCTTCCAGCAGGACTGGAGTCACTTGACACGGGAGTATACCTGGAGAGAGTTCCAGGGGTCAACGCCCCTGCGGCCCGGTCTGTGACCAGGGGGTTACCATTTTTACATGGCCTGTCACACTCGCTGGAAATGTCGAGGACATTTACGGGCGATTTACCTGTATTGTTGTGTTCCTATTAGGGATGGGACGATACCAAAATTTTGGCCGATACCGATACTCAATTTTCGGCCAATTCCGATTCCGATATTTTTCCTCTATTTTTAAAATTATAATGACTATGTTCAATATATAAGGAAATACTTATTGCACAATGGATATTATTATTATTATTACAATAAAAAATAAGCGCCAAACCCACATGGGCCATACAGAATGTATATTAAATAACAGGAAGGGTAAATATTAAATAACATAATTTCTCTGAGATATCATTAGTCATTATTTGGTTTGTTGTGTTAGTTACTGAATGTCTAAGGCAGTTGTCGATAGTGTATGTGTGTGTGTGTACTCACCTAGTTGTGGTTGCAGGGGTCGATTCATAGCTCCTGGCCCCCGTGTGTGTGTGCGTGCGCGTGTGAGTGACTCAATCGCGAGCTAGAGTGATAATGTTGATATTTTTAAGCACACATGTAATATTAATAGTTTTAAAAGTATCGGCTGTTTTAAAATCGATACCATAAAAATGGCCGATACCGATACTTCGACACATCCCTATATGTTCACTTCAAAAACTTATGACGTAGACTCTCGCAGTTGACATAACTTACAGACAAAACAGCCAAAATGAACTTAAATATTTATAGTCAACTGATAAAATGTAAGGCAACGTAGGTCGCCCTGCATCTTAGCAATTGTCTACATATATTGAAGTTTATTTAGGCTATTTTTGTCTAAGTTATGTCAATTGTTTTTTAGCCACTACGTAGAAATAGCTTCATACTATATGAGTCCACATCGTTGCAAGATTACTGAACCAGCAATGTAAGAGCCACTAGCAATGTAGGTTGTAAGATTACTGGACCAGCAGTGTAAGTTGTAAGATTACTGAACCAGCAGTGTAGGTTGTAAGATTACTGGACCAGCAGTGTAGGTTGTAAGATTACTGAACCAGCAGTGTAGGTTGTAAGATTACTGGACCAACAGTGTAGGTTGTAAGATTACTGGACCAGCAGTGTAAGTTGTAAGATTACTGGACCAGCAGTGTAGGTTGTAAGATTACTGGACCAACAATGAAGGTTGCAAGACTGCTAGACCAGTAGTGTAAGTTGTAAGATTACTGGACCAGCAGTGTAGGTTGTAAGACTGCTGAACTAGCAACATGCAATACCTTGTAATGAAACATGTCAGAAGTCAATGTAACACAACACGAACACCAAACTATAAGTATTTTCAAGCAACATTTTAAATACAAATACAAATCTGAAGTCAATGCAATCGAACACAACAGTAATTATTTCAAGAATACAGTTAACGGATATTGTTATAACAAAAGAAATTACGCGATGAAAAAGTTGCAAATAATGCGTTATAAGACGTGATTATAAGTTCGTCAGCATCTGGTGCACATTTTATGTATATTATCGAAGGTGGAGCCTAGCAGCTCACCATCATCTGTATGACAACAGATAATTCATATTTAAAAAAAAAAAAAAATCACATCCAAACATGAATACTATACCTCGAGTTTTCTAACAATCTGTATATTTGGTAAGTAACATATGATAAATTTAATGAAGTTTGATGACTGGCTGCAGATTCCAGGGTTAAACTAAGAAAAGAGAGCGGAGATTTACTGGTGGAAATGCGCACACACAAACTTAATAAATGGCTGAGTAAGGTAGAGCTTTAACTAAAACTTCCTGAGCCACGTTTATTAATTAGTCTGAGTCGACCTCTTATTACTGTAGTATCATTATTATAATCATAATCAAAACAAGCGGTAAACCTGACAAGCAAACGCATCCATAATTTGGACAGAAGTGCGTGTCGACACTATTGTCTGTGGGGAATACAATGGAAATAAGTAAAGGACCCCAATGGAAATAAGTCACTCTGACTGTTTTGGGTTATCCTAGGTTCTCTACACATATGCTGCTATGTATGATAATCTATGTAACTGTATCTGTATATACCGAATAAACTTACTAAGTTCCAGCGCGATGAGATACGTATATAAAATTGCATTTACTGCGCGTCCCTAACATTAACTTCATGTCAAACGAAACATTGTTTATAATAAATGCGTCTGATATATTGATATTTTTATTCATGTATGTAGCTTAGCTTTCCAAAGATTATTATCACAGTTACAGAGGAGCGCTAAACCGTACATATTTAGCGCTCCCCCATGAATCTGATTAAAACAGCGCCTGGGAGAATGGGACGCAATCAATTTCGATTCAAGGGATAGGAGCACAGGTCCAGTTCCTTGAATCAAGAGCCCCTCACCAGCATCAAGGCACCTGAGGGGAGGTCAAATGAAATTCCTTGGATCAAGAGCTCCTCATCTGCCCTTCGAGGGAGCTTTTCACCAGAGCTGGGTATTATTTTCACCAGAGAATTTCATACCGTGGAATAGTGTCTGGCATTCATCGCCTCGTGCTAAGGTATTTTACTAGGATTACTGTCATCGGGAAGCGGTAAATTATTTGGGGTCATGCAGCATCTGGGAATAAGGGAGATAATTATTTTTGATCCAGGGAAAGTGGGAACTAAACTCAGCTATATTAAAAAAGAATTGTCATTCGTTCGTTTAACTTAATGTTATAACTCCCCATTTGGTAAAGCCAAGTGATGAGACACTGTAGAACACAGCTAATAATAATATAGTACTAGTAGAAGTAGTAATAGTAGTAGTAGTAGTATAATGGTAACATTTACGAAGCACTTTGACTACTCAGCAGCTGACAATCAAGGATTCATGG
The DNA here is from genome assembly GCA_009830355.1 of Cherax destructor. Classification (NCBI taxonomy): domain Eukaryota; kingdom Metazoa; phylum Arthropoda; class Malacostraca; order Decapoda; family Parastacidae; genus Cherax; species Cherax destructor. Next base: position 89,597 of record WNWK01000342.1, read on the forward strand.
CGCGATGGCCTTTAGTTCCTTTTTGATTACTTTTCCTGTGGCGTTCCTGGGCAGAGCGTCGACAAAAACGATGCCGCCCTCCAGCTGCTTATACTTAGCTACTTTGCGCCGCATGAACTCGTGGACTTGCTCCTCCGTAGTGCTGCAGTCTTTCCTGATGATATAGGCACGCGGAACCTCGCCAGAGCGTGCGTGTTCCACGCCCATCACAGCACAGTCCACCACGCCAGGGTGCTGCTGGAGCACGTCCTCCAACTCCGACGGTGACACCTGCAGTGCCAGTGACCAAGTGAACTCAAGAGATAAAAACTTGTGTGTATGAGAGTTTTGGTAATAAAATATGTCAGCAATTTCGTGTCAAAATAATGAATCTAGAGAAAAAGAATGAAAAAATTCCTAGGTATGCTCGTAAATAATAATAAGTTAAATTTTGAAGTTCATTAAAAAAATGCAAGCACACTAGAAAATTCGCTGTTACGTTTCTCAATATACACTACTCATTTATCAACACCTCACCTATGGAACCAGTGCCTGAGGAGGGGGTTCTGCCTCCGCTATCCACCTTAAATCAATCAGCATGCAATTAAAGAAGCCTATCAGACGAGGATAAAAATTAGATAATGAAAGATTGGATATCAGACTGGAGGGAGTGAGTATGGAGGAAGTGAATATGTTCAGATATTTGGGAGTGGACTTGTCAGCAGATGGGTCTATGAAAGACGAGGTAAATCAGAGAATTTATGAGGGAGGAAAAAGGTGAGTGGTGGACTGTGGAGACAAAGAACTTTATCCATGGAAGCAAAGAGGGTAATGTATGGGTGTGAAGCATGGTAGGTGAATATTACAACAAGGAGAAAGCTGGAGACAGTGGAGATGTGTCTGAATTCAATGTGCGGTGTAAATATAATGCAGAGAATCTGTAGCTTGGAGATTAGGAGGAGGTGCGGGGTTTCCAAAAGTATTATCCAGATGGCAGAGAAAGGGTTGTGGAGGTGGTTTGGACATTTAGAGAGGATAGAATGACTTGGAGGGCATATAAATCTGTAGTGGAAGGAAGGTGGGGTAGGGGTCATTCTAGGAAAGGTTGGAGGGAGGGGGTAAAGGTTTCGTGTGCGAGGGCCTTGGACTTCCAGCAAGCGTGTGTGAGAGTATTAGATAGGAGCGAGTGGAGACAAAGGGTTTTTATGACCTTAACATTTATGAAGGGATTCAGGGAAACCGGTTAGCTTGACTGGAGTCCTGGAGGTGGGAAGTACAGTATCTGCCCTCTGAAGGAGGGGTGTTGACATGTTGCAGTTTTTTAACTTCAGAGTAGGCACGCCTCTAGCAAAACAGTGATGGAGTGAATGATGATGAAAGTGTTTCTTCTTTTTCTGGTCACCCTGTCTTGGTGGGAAACGGCCGATATATTAATAACAAAGCAGAACCTTCAGATACTCATATTACAGGTTACACACATCATTGACATATATCACTGTCATTGTATTAATGGTATACGATACCGACAAGCTGACATATGGGCAAAACTCTTGTATCTTCATTGGTGAAAATGTTCGCCTGCGCAGCAAGATTCAGTTCAACACAAAGGTGACTAATATACCTGGGACGGTTCGAGCAGAAAACTATAAAGTGTTCAGCCCCTAACTTCATCAGCCGACCACAAGTGGTCATGGTGCGCGTACAAAACGTTTCAGCAATAAAAATGTGTACCCAGGTGTTTGTACATGTGTCTTGTTCATCAACTTGTCGTTGTTGTATACCATTAATAAAATATCTCCAGCGTTGCTGGTGGTATTACGCACTGCAACGGAGACGTAACAATGACGTCTCCCAGTCTGCAGACATATGACATCCTAAAAAAAAATCGCTTTACCAAAGTTCTTAACTCCGGAAGTCGACGATTATCTTTGCTGTCTTGACCTACCTGATAACCTTTGACCTTGATGAGCTCCTTTATCCTGTCGACAATGCTGACGAAGCCATCCTCGTGGATAGCCACGTCGCCAGTATGCAAAAAGCCATCCTGGTCAATGGTTGAGGCCGTAGCAACCGGGTTGTTAAGGTAACCAGTCATGATCTGAGAGAGTTAATGAATCTTTAGTTATGGCAATGATAGTGCTTTCTTAGTAGTAGCATTATTATTATTATTATCATTTTGATGGGGAAAACGATGAACTCTTAGTGGACATAGAGCTGCTGGGGAATGTGAGACAATCAGGTTAAAGCCTAGGAATAAGTAAGTTTATTCAGGTATACACAAATACAGTTACATAGGTTATCATACACAGCATCATATATGTAGAGAACCTAGGATAACCCAAAAAAATCAAAGTGACTTATTTCCATTGGGGTCCTTTTAATACCATATTTTTATACTATGAATGAGAGGAAGAGGAGGGCGCCTGTAATATCTTGGATGAACAGCGCTTCACCAACATCAAGGAACCCCTTTGAAAACAATTTATTATTTTCTTTACCTGTATTAAATGTAGGTGGTTAGGGAGAATTGGCGAAAGAAGTGTTGACCATTATACGATATATATAAAAAAAGAGGGAATGAGAGAGAAACATAGGAAAAAAGAAAGAGTTGAACCTACCGAAGGAGACCTTATGCAGAGTTCTCCTCTCCGTTGCTCCGGCAGTGCCTTGCCAGTCTCCAGGTCCACAATCTTGACCTCAGTGTTGGGCAGACATTTGCCACACCAGCCTATCTTCTCCTCCTCTATGGGGGTCAGCAACGATGCCAAGGTTTCCGTCAGGCCAAATCCTACACGATGAATATTATTATTAGATTGATGGGGAGACGTTATGAGCCCGTAGGGACTTACATAGCGCCTGAGGAATGGCATGTAATAAGAATATAAAAGAGGCATTACAGTTGGCTCTTTTCACTTATGCATTTGTCTAACCTGATTTAAAAATACGCAGAGTTAGCTTCACTGACTTTGTAGAAGATACGCAAAGAATTACCTTTACTACCTGCTTGTAGATTGTTCCGTTCATCTAATCCAAGACTTTCTGATGCACTTTCTAATATTTAAATTTAACCTCAAACCATTATTTCGAGTTCTTTCTAGGTTATTCCACATTTGGAGAGTTGCCCGAGCCATATGATAAGACGTTGTAGGATAAGGGTGAGACTCAAGTTCCTGGCTGCGATCTGCTTTCACCCTCCGCCATCTTTATGCTCCCATACCCATCCTCTGGGCGGTAGTCCAAACGTTAGATAGGCACATAATGGTTCCAGGGACTGGGCCCCAAAGTTATGATAGCTAAGCAAGTTACAGTGGTAATGCAACCCCATCAGTGCTACTAGGCACCAGAGTCACAGCACAGGTCAGTAGTTGCTGCTTGACCCACCAGTGAACGCTTCATCATAGGATATTAGCGTCAGGAGATTTTTCTCCCTGCTTAATGCCATTGCAACAATGTTTTTCTTGTATACTCAGTAATATGCTCCCATACTATTGTACATCTCCTTCCTCAATGTCTGCATTCTTGACCAATTTGTTTATGTAGTTTTATAGACAGCACTTTTTTATTTACATTATATATGAATAAATTTTGTGTCAATCCTTTTTAATAGCGTTAAATTTATTTTAATTTTAAACTACACACACTAAATAAATTTACGAGAGAGAGAGAGAGAGAAGTAAATTTTCAAACTATACAGCTTAAACAACAAATAACCAGTGTTTATTTACTCTCTCCCTCACCTTCCTGGAAGAGTATTGGGTTGGGTGTTTTCTCCTTGAACGCCAGAGCTGTCGTGGGTAGTACAGGCGCCGCCGCACACAAGACGACCCTCACACTTTCCAGGTCCGCGGAGGTGACTTCTGGGGACTCGCAGAGGAAGTTCAGTATTGATGGAATTGTGTGCAGGACCCGTATCTACAGTACAGCACAAGAGTTTACAAGTTAGAATTAAGTAAGCTTAGGTAGACGGCATATTGATACTAACATATGGATAGCAAGAGGATCCTTGTTCGATATGTTTCTGTCCTGGGACCTTGGCCACTCTACACTTTAATCTACCGTGGATAATCTGTATTCCCTGACCTCACCATTGCAAGACACTGAATATACAACCTAATTTTCAAGGGAGAAGAATCACGTTGATTAAGCAAATAATCGCTCTTGCATTTGTATCTTAAACGTGTTATTAAATATTTATGTAAAGAAAAAATCTTCTAAATATAGGCTGCTTTGTTAGGATCAGTCTGACTGTCTGAGACAATGAAGTAAACTTTTAAGGTAATGAAGTAAACTTTTAAAGACAATGAAGTAAACTTTTAAGGTAATGAAGTAAACTTTTAAAGACAATGAAGTAAACTTTTAAAGTAATGAAGTAAACTTTTAAAGACAATGAAGTAAACTTTTAAAGACAATGAAGTAAACTTTTAAAGACAATGAAGAAAACTTTAAAAGATAATGAAGTAAACTTTTTAAGATAATAAAGTAAACTTTTAAGTTAATGAAGTTGTTGAAAAATTTTAATTTTCCTAAATTCAGCATGAGTAAATATGAATATAATAATTGAGTATTAAAATGTGACGCTGATTTGACCCTTCAAGAAATTTTGTATGAAGGGTGTGCATCGGCTGCAGAGTGATACAGGAAGAGAGGGGGAGGACGCCATAGTGTAAATAATGTGTGAGCACTGGTCTGTTAATAGTGAAATTTAATCCGGCGTCATCGAGGCCATAATTGGGTGTTTCGGCCCGAATTTGTAATTGGAACCCGTGTTAATGTCTCCTGCTGAAGAATTGGGACAGGAAATTTCCGGTACCTCCAGAATTACGTGTGGTGAAAAATAAGGAGACTATGCCATCACTCATACAGGCAAGTACGCCATTGTCCTTTCATTTAGATTTCTCGCTGGCCAGTGTAGGTTTTTTTTATGTTAGGTAGGCGTTGTAGTGTGATCCAACTACAGTAATTAAATGGTAAGTGGTAATACGAATTGCTTTTCTAATAACACTACTGTATTATATATATTGTACTAATAGTTATGGTTTGTGTACCCAGCAAGCAAGCCAAAATAACATACCCGTGGCCTGGTGGCAAAAGCTCTCGCTTCACATGGTAAGGGTTCGGGTTCAATTCCCGGCGAAGGGGTGGGAACATTGGACGTGTTTCCTTACACCGGTAGTCTAAGTTCACCCGTCAGTAAAATGGGTACCCGGGTGTTAGTCGACTGGTGTGGGTCGCATCCTGGAACAAAACTGACCTAATTTGCCCAGAATGCTCTGCATAACAAGCGGCTTTCTATATAGTAGTATGACATTGATGTCAGCTAGGCCTGTGTACCTTGTATATGTATTTGTAATAAATAAAGATATTTTAATTTACCAGAGTAGCTGGTAAATAAAGATATTTTAATTTACCAGAGTAGCTGGTAAATAAAGATATTTTAATTTACCAGAGTAGCTGGTAAATAAAGATATTTTAATTTACCAGAGTAGCTGTTTTTTTGTTAATTATTGACTTAATGTGAAGTCTAGCTTTTTGTGAGAGTGGTGAAGGAGTGGGCATCGAGGGAGTGACAGTTCTGCGTCCTATTGTGACTAAGTCCCACTTACCTTACATTAATTACTTACATGTAATAATTCAGGTAATACCCTGTAAACCTCATGCAGGTAATTTTTCACAGAAGTAAACTTTAAGTGTTTATACACAGATATAAACCTCTTGGTAAGTATATTTGTATTCTAAATGATAACAATACTATGTAATGAATGACAAAAGGGACAAACTACTAAATTAGAAATGTAATAAAACATAGCATGGAGAACCTTGTTCTAAGGCTACGTTTCACCCTAAATAGTAGTTTATCAAGTCACATATGCTAGGTGGCACAGTGGTAGAGTGCTCGGCTGACATCTGACGGGACGGTCGGGACCCCAGTTGAATCCTGGACGAGATGGGACATAATGGTAACAGGTCAAGTCTACTAACAAATATCTTCAATCAAAAGTTTACGGTAATGACAAGTTGATGTATAAAACGCATATACAGTGTCATCTTTACCGAGAGGAGTTACACTGGTGTTGCCCATGTCACCTAGCAGCAAATAGATACCTGAATGGTAGTGGACTGTTAAGGGTCGCATCTTGGGAAAGGACATAAAAAAATCCCACTGGAAATAAGGCATACTGGTTATGTTAGTCCGGGTTACTAACCCTCCAAGATTATTAATCGTATAAAAATCTCTTCTTCATCCTAACAGCATATACAAAAAAGCTCTGCTAGCTGGAGAATTTACTCTGGGAATTCTAACACTAGGATATTCCTCCCCTCCTTGCTAACCTTGTGATCTCTGATGATCCTAACAAAGTCTTGAGAAGTGAAGGCAGGCAATGAGATGACCTTGGCTCCCAGGTAGAGGGTGGTCAAGTTGACGATTTGGAGACCATAGATGTGATAGAAGGGCATCACTCCAATGACTGATTCTTGGTTCTCTTCTGGAGGTGAGAGGCATATGGGGAGGGAGGTAGGTAGGTATATAATTTGCTAGGTTTAAAGTTCTCGACTGCATGTGGTGACATATCTTCTGTACAATAACACCCAAGAATAGTTTAATACCTAAAAATACAGATTTTAAACCACTGATTGTATATAAATAAAGATATACACTTCCGATCTTATGGCAGAAGTTTTATTTCCAAATTTATATTATATATATATATATATATATATATATATATATATATATATATATATATATATATATATATATATATATATATATATATATATATATATATATATATATATATATATATATTCTTACCTGTTGTTGGCAGGTAAGGGAAGAAATCTGGATGAGTGAAGATAGGGAGGTTGGAGGTGATGGCACCGTGGGAGAGCTCCACACCCTTGGGCTTCCCTGTGGTGCCGCTGGAGTACAGAATCACTGCTGTTGACTTCAGGGAGACTGAGAGAAAATTACCAGCGTTTTCTTAAAATCAAATCAAACATATGGTGCTTATCCATCTAAATTTCTGATTATAATATTCAGACGAACAACCTTATAATAATAACACTCAACATCCAATAGCAATTTTATTTGCAATATGACACTTTTTTAATAATTACAATTTGACGAGTGCAACACTATTGCATTTTCATTTGGAGTTATCGTTATTATATTTAAGAAAAACGCTAAACGCGTCATAGGGCACCTAGCGAATGGCAGACAATTAGCTTCAATCCCAGAAAGGGGAGAACAAGTTCAATTATTTAGATCAAGAGCCGTTCACTTGCACCAACGAGCCTGCATTGAAGACTTCAATTGTTGAACAAGAAAAAACTTACCTGAACAGGCTCGGCGAAGGGTTTAGAGGAGTCCTCCAGAATATGCCTGATGTTGGGGTGACCGTGGGCAGAGACACCGCTGACAAAAATAGGAATTGTCTTTTTAATCTTCGTCAAGGCATCTATCAGTATACTCTCCAGTTTGGGGTCAGTCACCAGCATGTCTGTCTCGTTGTCCATAAGCTGTTGTGCAACCTCATCTGTGTGTGGATAAGCCCTATATACACATAATTACGAATACCTGTATAGAGTTTCCTTCTACCGTTTCATTGTGTGGAGATGGAGATTAATAATTGTTCAGGATGGACCGAAAAATAGCTTAGTTTCTTTTTCCAATTTATATGTTACTTGTTAGTCTTTTTATCCTTATTCTAGCACCTTAAGGACTGATTCTAGCACCTTAGGGACTGATTCTAGCACCTTAGGGACTGATTCGTGTGTCTTACCGACAGTAAAGTTGGAGCTGACTGTACTGACGGAGGCGCCGGCAGCCAGAGACCCCAGCAGGAGGATGGGAAACTCCGGAGCGTTGACGGAAAATATTGTCAGTCGGTTCCTTCTGGAGGATGGTGCGGCCAACACCCGAGACACCACGCCAGCCCATCGTAAAGCCTGGTCCACTATATTGCCGTAAGTGTACTTCCTTCCCGTTATCCCGCACTCCTACGGAACACGCAAGAGGGATTAGCTAATGGATTACTGTATAGCGTGTAGAGCCATACAAGTAGAGTGTGTTGTTGACACAAAGAAATTAAGATTAGGAATCCTCCAGGTCGAACTTACAGTTTATCTCCAGTTTGAAATATATATACATATATGTTATATTACTATGTGGCAGATGTGCCACAGGGATTGTGCACTCAGTCCCTTAAATGGCAACATCCGTGCACATAATGAATGTCTAGGCCCTCGGAGGGCTCCAAATGGGAATAACCAACAGCCCCTCCCAGAAGACAGAGCTGACAGCTACCGTGACTTCACCACTACAGAGAACCTAAAATCTGCAATCAAATTAACATCCACCAAGACGCTGACACATCCCCAAACAGCTCGCCCTCAAGCTGCTAGCAAATTCGCTGACCTCTTGAAGAAAGTCAACGATACCCCTGCAAATAACTGATCCTGGCACAACCTACTGCTATTTGGCAATGTCTGTCTGGCTGTTCCACCAAGGAAGGACAAGTCTCCAGCAACATCTGTTATTACGGCAATAAATGCATTCCCTAGAGATGACAACCTCGTCCGTCTTCCCTCTAGGGCGACAAATACCCGCTGGGCAATTGCCAACAACAGGACACCTGATGCCTCAAAAATCAGAGCCCAAATTAGCAAAAAATAGAAGAGGGTAATACTACTGGAGCACTGAGACTTACAACCAGTGAGGATACCATCACCCCTAAGGATGTCATTAAAGCACAAGCCCTGAAGGACAAACATCCACTCAGGGCTCCCAGTACTAACATTGACCTCCTTGATATTGCAGCAGGTGAAGAACATTTAACCCTACAGGACGCTGATGTGTATAAAGCTGCTATGTCATTTCCACAGGGCTCAGCAGGAAGTTTCACCGGTTTAAGGCTACAACACTTAAAACAAATGCTCAATCCAGCACTTGGTGATGTTTCAGAGAAGCTGTTATCTAAGCTCACCAAATGTTCCAATGTGTGCCTGGCTGGCAGTGTCTCGGAGGCCATTAGACCCTTCGTCTTTGGTGCCTTACTATGTGCCTCCGGAAAAAGGATGGAGAAATCAGGCCTATTGCAGTGGGCAACACCCTTTGGAGCCTTGTCGCCAAGGTTGCAGTAAGAATGGTGAGTCAATAGGCTGACACAATGTTGAAACCAATTCAGCTCGGTTTTGGTGTTCAACAAGGCTGTTAAGCAGCTGCCTATGTAGTACGTGTATACATCAACAACATGACAGATGAAAAAGTCTTGATCAAATTGGACTTTGCCAATGCTTTCAACTTAATCAGAAGGGATACTGTTCTCCAAGCAGTTTCTAGACACTTCCCTTCCCTCTATCCCTTCATACAATCGTGTTATAGTTTGGGAACCATGAAATTGACTCGTGTGACGGTGTGCAACTGGGGGACCCTGTTGCACACCCTGTTGCAGGATGAAAGACATCGATACACATGATGCCTTCTACCTACTCACCAGGTGCCTGTCCATTCCAAAACTTACCAATTTCCTGAGATGTTCCCCAGCCTTCAGCAGTCCGAAACTCAAGGAATATGACTATCTTCTTAAGACCATGCTAGAGAGTGTGTTGAATCTTTCCCTTGAAGATGGACAGTGGTTGCAAGCCTCACTTCCAGTCTGGCTTTGGGGGCTGGGAGTATGCAAATCCTCCCAGATTGCCCTACCAGCTTTCCTATCCTCTTCCATAGCATCAAACGAGTTAATAAAACAATTTTTTCTAGACTACCTCAATGATTCAGCAGGAATACAGGACCCCTAGCTACGCCAGTGCCATCACCGAATGGGAGACTCTTGCTGCTCCAGCACCAAAACCTAATGCAGCACTGACCTACAGTCAAGTTGGGATGGCCCCATCGCTGAAAAGGTGCTTGCCAACATGCTTAGGGCTGTAACATCAGACAGGGAGATTCCTGCCTCCAAGCTGTGAGCGCACATCACTCTGGGACTTCCTCCAAACAGTTCCCATTTAGGCAATGGGAACACGCCTCGACCCTAAGACACTCCATGTTGCAGTGGCTCTCTGCCTTGCTGCCCCAATTTACACGGAATATTGGTGTATTTGCGGCGATGCGCAAGCCGACCAATATGGTCAATGTGGTTTTAATTGCTCCAAAACCAAGGGCTGGCATGCAATACACAATGAAGTTAATGACAAAGAGAAGCCTTGCTACAGCTGGATGCCCAGCCAAGAGAGAGCCCCCGATCACTAGCAGCCATCAATACTCACAACCCAGCAAATTGCCCCGATGGGATCACCATCTATCCTTGGAAGAATGGCAAAGTCTTAGCATGGGACTATACCTGCGTGTCGTGTCGATTCTGGCTGACACCTACATCCATCACAGTGTCGGGTGACAGGGAGGAGCTACTGATCACAGGGAGGAGTACAAGATCGGCAAGTACAAAGACATAAGCCAACATTATCAATTTGTCCCAGTAGGATCAGAGACCTTGGGATCATGGGGGAAAAAAGCCACACGTTTCCGTATAGAACTGAGTTCCAGACTCATCGACACTACCAGGGACCCGAGAACAGCCACTTTCATGTTCCAGTCTCTCAGAGTAGCCATCCAGAGGGAAAATGCTTGCTACATACTGGGCTCGCGTCTGGCTTCGAAGGAGCTGGAGGAGATTCATAATCTTTCATATATTGTACCAATGTATTCATGTCTGTGTTTTTTGTCAATGTATTCTGCCTATAAATAAAGTTCACAGAATATAGAATATTGGGGGTGGTAGGAGAAGAAAATGTTCAAACAGCTCCGGGGAGAACCTTGAGTTTTCAATGAGGGACGTTTATTCTTTTCTCTGAGAATGAAGGTCTCCAATCCAGTTTTAAAGAGTTTAATACAATGCTTTAAAGACATGAGATACTCGAATGTGTACTGTGTACACATGATTATTTATTATTATAATAAAGAGGTAGCGCTAAACCCGTAAGATTATGAAACGCCTGTGGGGGGAATGTGGAAGGTATTCAGGCTTAATTCAGGGAACTGGAGCACAGGTCCAATTACCTAGATCAAGAGCCGCTCACCAGTATCAAGGAACCTTCCTTGAGGGGTGCTAGGAGAGCGCGGTGGTGAGGGAGGGAGGTCAAATTAGCAAATGATTTTTACCATTATGATAATTCTAGGTATTGCTCAAGGCCAGCTTTATTAAGGTATCAAACTTAAGTTTAGAAATTATAATATCCCTCTGTTAAGATCTTATTACTGACCTCAAGGCATCAACATATCAGTTTCTCAAGATCATGACTGACGTAAACCTGGAGAGGGTTTCGGGAGTCAAGGCCCCCGCGGCCCGGTCTGAGACCAGGCCTCGTCGGACCATCAAAGTATCCCTTCAGGTACAAAAAATAATTCTACTCACTATAGCATCCTTGTTGGACCATCTCAAGGCTCTGGAGAAGATAGTGGTGTGGGTGTCTTGCTCAGGCAGTTCCAGTGGTGGGAGAGGACTGTATATCACATTCTCCTCAGGCCTGAAATTATTTTAGTATTAGTAGTAATACTATGTTATTGATATTATCTTAAAAAGAAGTATTAAATCCTTATGGGCTACACAGCACCTCAGGCCTAGGAAATGTGGAAAGTTGTGGAGGGGGAGGGGGTCGGGGGTTTTCCTTTCTTTTTACCGTCCCGGTCCCCTTTGTCTATATTATACTGGCTCCCTCACACTCGTGTGTTAGTGTGACTTGTAAATGGTCCAAGACAGACCGAAACGTCGTCATAAGCTCCTCTCTCCTATGTTTGCAATCGTGTCATTACGATTTCGTGAGTCATGTGAGGGTTATTTGTATATTGTGTAAAAAATAGTATTTTTTTCCTTGCATAGTCCTGACATTATTATATATATTTTGTTTTAATGTATAAATATCACTATGATGCAACTGAGGCAAAAATGGGTTGATAGAAGAAGAAAAAATATGACCATTTGAAGACACAAGACACATTATTTCTTTTTCCTTGATTTTCCGTGTGTGTGTAGCGTCACTGTTTATTGAATAATCATAAACATTGTCACTGTTTATTGAAGAATCATAAACATTGTCACTGTTTATTGAAGAATCATAAACATTGTCACTGTTTATTGAAGAATCATAAACATTGTCACTGTTTATTGAAGAATCATAAACATTGTCACTGTTTATTGAAGAATCATAAACATTGTCACTGTTTATTGAATAATCATAAACATTGTCACTGTTTATTGAAGAATCATAAACATTGTCACTGTTTATTGAAGAATCATAAACATTGTCACTGTTTATTGAAGAATCATAAACATTGTCACTGTTTATTGAATAATCATAAACATTGTCACTGTTTATTGAAGAATCATAAACATTGTCACTGTTTATTGAATAATCATAAACATTGTCACTGTTTATTGAAGAATCATAAAATTGTCACTGTTTATTGAAGAATCATAAACATTGTCACTGTTTATTGAAGAATCATAAACATTGTCACTGTTTATTGAAGAATCATAAACATTGTCACTGTTTATTGAAGAATCATAAACATTCTATTATTATACAAGAAATATTTGTTCTTTAATTCCGTGTTCACACATTTGATCAAATTCACTTGATTGGTTTTCAATTGAATTTTTTTTAAATAATTAATTTTTTAAATAATTACAAGATGATATACGTTCATACTTTTGGGAATATGGGGAATTTAGGTAACCCATTTTTAATTGTGTACACCCATCTGCAACACTTTTCCTGTGTCCAGTTTTCCTGTGCACATGCGTGAGTGTTGGCCCCCAAAAAAAAAAAATTATATTTCTTTTGTCTTGAAGGCTATCAGCATGAAACTTATACAGTGTCATGTTTCCATATAGACACACTTTCAGAAAAAAATAAAAATAAAATAGGACGATATAGGAGCAAGAGTAGGAATAACCCTGACTCCTCCCTACTCTTACCTACCTCGCCTCTCCTGGTCATGTAGCCCCTGGGAAAGGGAATATTATGGGTTTTAATCCAAGTGAAATAAAGGATCCAATTCTTTGGAGTAATATTTCCCCTGGTGGTGAAGAAGAAAATTAAATGGCGGAAAACAAAAGATAATTTAAATATCAGTTTTCACATTAAATGAGGTGGAATATCTGCTTAATGACTACAAATAAATGAGTATATATATTTATTTGTTTATTTGAGGTGAATCACTAAAACCACAGGGTCACACAGTGCCTAAAGAATGGGTAGGAATCAGGTTCAGACCAAGAAAAGGGCAGATAGCTCCAATTCTTTGAATCAAGAGACTTTCCCCAGCATTACGGCACCTCCCTCTCCTCCTCTTCCATGAATGACATAAGAATCTTAGATCACCTGGGAGGCTTGTAGAGGGCTTGGGTAGAATAGGTTTGGGTAGCGTGATGGCAGATGCTGGTGGCTCTGGTTGTGGCTTCCCCAGGCGTCCAAATGCTCAACAAGTGGGCCACCCTCGCCCTCTGGCAACACCTCAACGCAAACATTCTCACTTGTTGAGTCTACTGTAGGATCTGGAGAGAGATGCACAAGTTGACTTCATTAACTATCGAGATCAAACTTTCGCATGGTACAGCTCGAAACCCCAGCATGGAACAGCTAGAGGCTTCTGTGTGACAGTTGAAGTCTTGGAGACTGTGCCAACAATCCAAGACCTGTTGCCTAATGCATAGAGGGGAATCCTAAATAACAGTCTCCTACTTATGTGTGAGACAGAGTTCGCTGCCTCTTTGTCCTCTATATTGCACATATTGAAAATCTGTGTAATAATCCGGGATCTGAAATTTCGAAAAGATCGTCTACGATTTAGAAATTGCGGGCTGTCTTCGGCGCCCTGGTCAATTGCTGGGAAAAGTGTAATTTTTTTTTTTTTACATTCATGGAGAATACTAAACCATTAGGGGTCATACAGCGCCTGGGGGATTGGAAGGCAATCAAATTCGATTCAAGGAAGGGACGGTCAGGTCTAGATGCTTGGATAAGGAGCTCCCCTCGCCGGATCAACAGCTCACCCCTCCCTTCACAGAATCAAGAGCTCACCCTCCCTTCACAGAATAAAGAGCTCACCCTCCCTTCACAGGATCAAGAGCTCACCCCTCCCTTCACAGAATCAAGAGCTCACCCCTCCCTTCACATAATCAAGAGCTCCTCCCCTTCACAGAATCAAGAGCCCCCTTACCGGTATATACACAACGTATATAATCCCCTTAAAGTAGATACGTATATGCTTTGTGACTCACTGATTATATTCGATAGTGTTTATGAGGAAATACGAAAATGAAACGATCATGGAGATAAAGATGATACTTAAGATAAGGAACTCATGATAATATTACCGTTTATAAAGATTATATTATTTGTGAAAAGCTAATTACGTAGGGGCCATTCAGTAGCCCCTGTACGATGGGAGGCAATCACATTTGATACAAGAATACAGAAGGTAACTTCAGTCCTTATAGGTGACAGAGATACACACACGCACATATATATATATATATATATATATATATATATATATATATCGTGCCGAATAGGTAAAACTGGTCAATTAGCAAGAACTTATTTAAAATTAAGTCCTTTCTAAATTTTTCTTTTACACGTTTAAAGAAACATTTTTTTTCATTTATGTTAATGTTAAAATTAATAATTTTGTACCAAAAGAACCTTAGAAAACTTACCTAACCTTATTATAACAAGCGCAATTTAATTTAACCTAACCCAACTAAATATATTTTAGGTAAGCTTACAATAATTTAATAAACAAACACAATGAAATATATTTTTTTCTTTAGGTTCAGAATGATTTTTCCGAAATTATTGCATACACAAATTTTTCGCTTGTCTTATTCGGCAAGAAGAGCGTTGCTATTGAAGTCAAAATCGCAAGTTTTAACTATTCAGCACAACACACACACACACACACACACACACACACACACACACACACACACACACACACACACACACACACACACACACAGCCCACCAAGCCCAAGCAGGACAAACACTCACACTGGAAGTACCCTCAGCGGGCCTCAAATCACAAACAACCCACGACAACCATACACTCTAGCACCACACCCACTTATCAGGCCCACTGTCCCCACCCTAGCAAACGGAAACCCACCGTCACAGTTACCCCCCACCCCCACCTCAAACTGCACCCCACCAGCCCATACCCCAACCATACAATCCCCCCACCCATGCTGCAACCCCCTGCGGGCACCCTGCCACAACCCCCAACCCACCAAGGCCACAGTATTGGAAACGAGGTTGAAGGTTTGGTACACAAACGCGGATGGAATTACGAATAAGTATGAAGAGTGGAATGAAAGAATAGATGAGGCATCCCCAGACATCATAGCGGTCACAAAAACTAAACTAAATGAGACAGTAACAGATGCAATCTTCCCACAGGGATATCAGATCCTGAGGAAAGATAGGAGGAGCAGGGGGGGAGGAGGGGTCGCACTGCTTGTAAGGCACCGTTGGAGATTCGAGGAAATGGTAGGAATGGAGGTGGGTAGAGAAAGGGACTTCATAGTAGGTACCATCCAGTCTGGGAAGCATAAGATAGTCATTGCAGTGATGTATAACCCACCACAGAACTGCAGGAGGCCAGGAGAAGAATACGATGAGAACAACAGAGCGATGGTGGACACCCTGGCGGAGGTGGCAAGAAAAGCACACATGAGCAGAGCGAAGCTACTGGTCATGGGAGATTTCAACCACAGGGAGATCGATTGGGAGAACCATGAACCACGTGGGGGTCCAGAAACTTGGAGAGCCAAGATGATGGACGTGGTACTGGAAAACCTGATGCACCAACATGTCAGGGACACGACCAGAGAGAGAGGAGAAGATGAACCAGCAAGACTGGACCTTGTATTCACCCTGAACAGCTCAGATATTGAAGACATAATGCACGAGAGCCCCCTGGGAGCCAGTGACCATATGGTGCTTAGCTTTGAGTACATTGTAGAGCTACAGGTGGAGAGGGAAAACAGTACCGATAGAGACAAACCAGACTTTAAAAGAGGAAACTACACGGGCATGAGGAATTTCCTGCAGGACGTTCAGTGGGAAAGGGAAATGGAAGGACTGACAATAAATGAAATGATGGAATACGTAGGGGCAAAGTGCAAGGAGGCAGAGGAACGGTTTATACCCAGAGGCAAAGGATTAAATGGGAAGGCCAGAAAGAGCCCCTGGTTTACCCAAAGGTGCAGGGAGGCAAAGACTCAGAGTATCAGAGAATGGAAACGGTACAGAAGGCAAAGAACCCAAGTAAACAAAGAGATTAGTAGAAGAGCTAGAAACGAGCATGCACAACTACGGAGGGAGGCCCAGAAACAGTACGAAAATGACATAGCATCGAAAGTTAAGTCCGACTCGAAACTGATGTTCAGTCACATCAGAAGGAAGACAACAGTCAAGGACCAGGTGATAAGGCTGAGGAGAGAAGATGGGGAACTCACAAGTAATGATCAAGAGGTATGTGAGGAGCTCAACTTGAGGTTTAAGAAAGTATTCACAATGGAGGAAGGAAGGCAGCTGGGTAGACAGGACGGGGTTCATCACCAACAAGGAATGTACCAAGTGCTAGAGGGCATACACACAACTGAGGAGGAAGTGAAGCAGTTACTCAGTGACCTCGATACCTCAAAGGCGATGGGTCCGGACAATATCTCCCCGTGGGTTCTTCGGGAAGGAGCTGAGGTACTGAGTGTGCCACTTACCATAATATTCAACACATCCCTTGAAACTGGGCAGCTACCTGAGGTATGGAAGAAGGCCAACGTAGTCCCCATTTTTAAAAAAGGAGACAGAAAAGAGGCACTAAACTATAGACCGGTGTCACTTACGTGTATAGTGTGCAAAGTCCTGGAGAAAATCATCAGGAAAAGAATGGTGGAACACCTTGAGCTTGAGTAGTCAGGAAGTGGAATAGTCTAGAGAAAGATATAGTGGAAGCAGGAACCATACACAGTTTTAAGACGAGGTATGACAAAGCTCATGGAGCAGGGAGAGCAGAGACCCAGTAGTGGACAGAGAAGAGGCGGGGCCAGGAGCTGAGTCTCGACCCCTGCAACCACAATTAGGTGAGTACAATTAGGTGAGTACAGGATAATAAACACCAGACAGCACGGATTCCGGGAAGGCAAATCCTGTGTAACAAACCTCCTAGAGTTCTATGATAAAGTAACAGAGGTAAGGCAGGAGAGAGAAGGGTGGGTTGATTGCATTTTCCTGGACTGCAGGAAGTCCTTCGACACAGTTCCTCACATGAGATTAGTAAAGAAGTTGGAAGAACAAGCAGGTATAACAGGAAGGGCACTGGAATGGATCAGGGAATACCTCAAAGGAAGGCAACAACGGGTCATGGTGCGTGGTGAGGTATCACAGTGGGCGCCTGTGACGAGCGGTGTACCGCAGGGTCAGTCCTAGGACCAGTGTTATTCCTGGTATATGTAAATGACATGACGGACGGGATAGACTCAGAAGTGTCTCTATGATGATGTGGAAATAATGAGGAGAATCACATCGGAAGAGGACCAGGCAGGGCTGCAAACAGACCTGGACAAGCTCGACATCTGGTCTAGCAATTGGCTTCTCGAATTCAATCCCTCCAAATGCGAAGTCATGAGGATCGGAGAAGGGCAAAGAAGACCGCTGACAGAGTACAAGCTAGGCGGAAAAAGGCTACAAACCTCGGCAAAGGAGAAAGACCTCGGTGGGTCCCCAACACTACACTCTGCCGTGAACCACTGCTGTCACCACTGTTAAGTCTATTTTCTTGGCTGCTACGTCTGGGCAGTAGAATGGTAGCGTAGGTGCAGAGATACGGCCTATGACTAGACTCAGTTTATTAATGGCAAGGTGTAGGTATACACGGGAACAGAGCGTGAGGGGACCGGGAGCCAGTAAGGGTAGATCCTGGTTCTGTGAGGTAGGCCGCTAGAGTGAGGAAGAAGCAAGGCTGACCAGCCCGACCTTGATAGGCCTATAGAGGGCAGCACCATAGTGCCGCACAGTTTGAAAGAGCCTCTGGATAGGCTGTTTACACAAGACACTGTATACCGTGTACGTCAGGGCCATACTAGAATATGCAGCACCAGTCTGGAACCCACACCTGGTCAAGCACGTAAAGAAACTAGAGAAAGTGCAAAGGTTTGCGACAAGGTTAGTTCCACAACTCAGGGGTCTGTCTTATGAAGAAAGGTTGAGGGAAATAGGACTAACAACACTGGAGGAAAGAAGGGTCAGAGGAGACATGATAACAACATGCAAAATACTGCGGGGAATTGACAAGGTAGACAGTGACAGGATGTTCCAGAGAGGGAACACAGAAACAAGGGGACACAACTGGAAGCTGAAGACTCAGATGAGTCAAAGGGATGTTAGGAAGCCACAGAGTAGTCAGGAAGTGGAATAGTCTAGAGAAAGATATAGTGGAGGCAGGAACCATACATAGTTTTAAGACAAGGTATGATAAAGCTCATGGAGCAGGGAGAGCAGAGACCCAGTAGCAGACAGCGAAGAGGCGGGGCCAGGAGCTGAGTCTCGACCCCTGCAACCACCATTAGGTGAGTACAATTAGGTGAGTACACACAGGGGCCAGGAGCTATGAATCGACCCCTGCAACCACAAATAGGTGAGTACACACACCTGTCTGGATCCCACACCTGGGCAAGCACGTCAAGAAATTAGAAAAAGTGCAAAGGTTTTCAACAAGACTAATCCCGGAGCTAAGGAGTATGTCCTACGAGGAGAGGTTAAAGGGAAATCGACCTGACAACACTGGAGGACAGGAGGGACGGGGGGATATGATAACAACATATAAAATTTTGAGAGAAAATGACAAGGTGGACAGAGACATGATGTTCCAGAAATGGGGCACAGAAACAAGGGGTCACAATTGGAAGTTGAAGACTCAGACGAGTCACAGGGATGTTAGGAAGTATTTCTTCAGTCATAGAGTTGTCAGGAAGTGGAACAGTCTGGAAAGTGATGTAGTGGAGGCAGGAAACGTACATAGCTTTAGGAAGAGGTATGGTACGGTTCATGGAGCAGGGAGAGAGTGGACCTAGTAGCGACCAGTGAAGAAGCGGGGCCAGGAGCTATGACTCGACCCCTGCAAACACAATTAGGTGAGTACACACACACGCACACCATCGACAAGTGCCTTTGACAACCAGTAACTAGCCCAACAGGCCAAGTACTGAGTAATATAATTATCATCTCAAAGAAATTAAGTTATCTGACTTTCCTGTGTTGCTTAATATCCATTGTGCAAGAAGCATTCCCTTATACACAAGATTTAATTGTTATTATTATAATAAAAAAGAAGCGCTGAACCTGCAAGGGTCATACAACACGAGATTTAATTACCTCGTTATATCTACAAGAGATCATGAGTGAGCGTCTTCAGCAGTTATTTAAGCAGCTGTAACTTGTGAGTTCATTACCTTTGTAACTTGTGAGTTCATTACCTTTGTAACTTGTGAGTTCATTACCTTTGTAACTTGTGAGTTCATTACCTTTGTAACTTGTAGTTCATTACCTTTGTAGAGCTATGTAACTTAAAACTTTGAGGGTCTAGTCCCTGGACCCATTATGTACCTCTGAAATCTTTTAACTACCGCCCACAGGATGGGTATGGGGTGCATAATAAAGATATCAAACTGGGGTTCCCGTCACAGTCACCCCCCCCCCTTCCCCCAAGTTACCAAACATAAGATAAGTGGGAGAGATTACATAGCGTGTAATAGCACACCTCAAGAGGGCGCCAATGTTGATCACTGTAATCTGGTCAGCTATCAAAACTTTGCTATTCAGTCCCTGGACCCAGCAGACGAAGAGGACCCCAGAAGGGGGGTCAAAATATACAGATCAATCAATCTCCTGAGTTTCTGTCGCCAATGCTGGTTATATTATTGCGTGCGGCCAGCATTAACAGCCTGGTTGATCAGGCCCTGATCCAAACAGTTGTCGACTAGTAAGTGTATCTCATGACTTCATGCAAAAAGAACTAAGCAAGTTAAACCCAACTAAGAGCACCGGCCCAGATAACATCCCGTCTAAATTCCTAAAAGATGGTGCCTCTGAACTGGCAATCCCCATTGCTCACATAATAAATTTGTCCATCACCACTAATACAGTGCCAGAGGGGATCAAGGAGGCCAGAGTTACTCCTATCTTCAAGAAAAATAGTAGATCTGATGTCAGCAACTATAGGCCTGTTAGTATACTCAGTGTAATATCCAAAATTCTAGAGAGGGCGGTGTACTGTCAAGTAGTTAAGTATCTTAATGACAACAACATTCTTCATAGTTACCAATCAGGCTTTAGGAGCTCTTACTCAACCGACACCTCCCTAATTAATCTGATGGATTACATGAGAACTGAAATGTCTATAGAGAACCTCATAGGAATGGTAACTTTAGACTTGCAAAAGGCCTTCGATACTGTCAGCCACAATATATTATGTAAGAAACTTCAAGCTATCGGCATAGGTTCCATAGACTGGTTTAAGTCCTATCTTAACAATAAGAAACAGATTGTCAAAATCAGCAAAACAGAATCAGAACCACTGCCGATAGCAAGTGGAGTTCCCCAAGGTAGTATTCTGGGTCCCTTATTATTCCTGTGTTATGTAAATGACATGCCCACCAGTGTCAAGTGCAAACTCCTACTGTATGCTGATGACAGTGCTCTGTTAGTGTCAGGTAAAGACTCACAAGATATAGCTAATGTATTAACACTGGAACTGGAGTCCTGCAGCAAATGGTTAGTAGACAACAAACTATCGTCACACCTCGGGAAAACAGAAGCACGAAATATAAACTGAGAAGGATAAATAATTTTAATGTCCGGTGTAATGGGGAACCCATCACTTCAGTTTCCTCAGTAAAATATCTGGGAATTCCCTTTGACCCATGCATGTCAGGAGAATTGATAGGGAACAGTGTAGTAAAGAAAGCGAATGCCAGACTGAAGTTCCTCTACAGACAAGCACAGTGTCTACCTACTGAGGCTCGCAGGACCCTTATACAAAGTCATATGGACTACGCTTGCTCTTCATGGTACTCTGCCTTGACAAAAAAACTGAAAGATAAACTGCAAATCACCCAGAACAAACTGATAAGATTCATCCTGGACTTTGGTCCAAGAGAACATGTAGACCAGGATGAATTACAACAATTGGATATGCTGAATATTGAAGACAGAGTAAAACAACTTAAGTTGAATCAAGTTTATAAAATTGCTCACAAACAGTGTCCAGAATATCTTGCTGCCAATTTTGTCAAGGCTGAGAACCAAAGCAGTCATAGTACTAGGGGGAGAGAGCACAACTTTGTAGTACCCACAGTCAGTGGCCAGGCTTCAAACACCTTTTATTGTACAGCAATAAAGGAATGGAACAGAACTAAGCAGTCAAAGCCAATCATAGCATGAGCCAGTTCAAGAAGAGAACCAAAAGGTACCTAATGAATGTTGCGACAGAAAGGGAGGAGAATGATTTTTTATTTTTTTTAGCTAACATACATGTAAATGTAAATAACTCTTTTTACCTTATTCCTAGTATATATCCTTTATAGTATAATAACATATATCTCCTACAGTGTATAATATTAAGGTATTAAATGGACCCCAATGGAAATAAGTCACTCTGACTTTTTTGGGTTATCCTAGGTTTTCTACACATATGCTGCTATGTATGATAATCTATGTAACTGTATTTATGTATACCTGAATAAACTTACTTACTTACTTACCATGAGGCCTGGTCACAGACCGGGCCGCGGGGGCGTTGACCCCTTGAACTCTCTCCAGGTAAACTCCAGGTATTACTGAACATTGACAAGTGTTCATTACACTTTAGTTATTCACAAATGGAAATGTTGAACCCGCTTCTTGCATTTGTTGCCCCTCTTCACCTAGCGGTAGGTAGGTACCTGGGTGCTAGCCGGCCGTAGTGGTTTACAACTCGGGCAACAGAATCTTTCAGAAATGCTCATGCGTGCTAGTGTTTTTTTTTGTGAATAACCATATTTTATTATATGTAAACTACACATTATATGCTACACAACGAAACAAAAATTTTGATTTTGAAAGGGCCACAATAGAAGCCACTCTGGCTTTCTTGGCTTACCTGGAGAGGGTTTCGGGGGTCAACGCCCCCGCGGCTCGGTCTAAGACCAGGCGTAGTGGTGGATCAGGGTCTGATCAACCAGGCTGTTACTGCTGGCCGCACGCAAACTGACGTACGAACCACAGCCGGGTTGGTCAGGTACTGACTTTAGGTGCCTGTCCAGTGCCTTCTTGAAGACAGCCAGGGGTCTATTGGTAATCCCCCTTATGTATGCTGGGAGGCAGCTGAACAGTCTTGGGCCCCGGACACTTATTGAGTTGTCTCTCGTGGCGCCCCTGCTTTTCATTGGGGGAATGTTGCATCTCCTGCCGAGTCTTTTGCTTTCATAGGGAGTGATTTCGTGTGCAAGTTTGGTACTAATCCCTCTAGGATTTTCCAAGTGTATATTATCATGTATCTCTCTCGCATGCGCTCCAGGGAATACAGATCAAGGGCCTTCAACCGTTTATGGAGATAAATGGCATAAAATACCGACACGGTGGGAAAATAGACAAATGCAATATAATGCGATCTTTTATTGACTACGTTTTGCCCTCACACTGGACTTTATTAACCATCCAGGCTGATGATCCAAATAAAATCATCTTCACTAACTTGAAAAAAAAAATACATTTATCTCTAAAATAGTGTTGACAGTAAATTCTTGGTGTATAAAATTTTTCATAGAAATACTCGAACTTACATACCCTACACATTTTGGTTCTGTACACTAATATAAAAAAATTGCTTTAATTCCCAAAACTGGGATTACATTTAATCTCTCAGTACATATACACAGAGATGTACAAGATTCTATTACGTTTTCATAATTCAAAGATATGCTTGTTTAGGTTTGTTGATAAACGGTACAGATAACAAAGTTGATAAATTAGACACATATGCAACACTTGGGTATCTTTATTGAGGAAATGTTTCGCCACACAGTGGCTTCATCAGTCCAATATAAAGGAGAATGGTCAAGATCAAGTGTGTGGAGAAATGGTTATAACTATGACTTATAATTTTTAAAAAGGTGGACCGGTAAGCCAGCGGAAGGTCTCGGTCAGATGACCAAAGCTCCAACGGTGGGTCATCATCTGATAACAAAAAAGGCATAATACCGTGACTGGAACAATACACACACAACCCGCACATAGAAGAGAGGAGCTTACGACGACGTTTCGGTCCAAGTCGGACCGAAACGTCGTCGTAAGTTCCTCTCATCATCTGACTAAGACCCGCGTCAGGAAACACTTGTCCTGTTTCCTGACGAACCTAACCTAACCTCAGGAGTGTGAGGTAATCAGTCCATCAATCTTTTCAAGACTGATTACATCGACTCCAAGCTCAGGGACTAATTACCTCAAACTCCTGATCTTCACCACTCTTCTTTATACTGGACTGATGAAGCCACTATGTGTCGAAACGTTTCCTCAATAAAGATACCCAAGTGTTGCATATGTGTCTAATTTATCAACACCTTTAGGTGTACATAACCAGTGATACAAGTATACTATAGTCTACCTGAACTAGACATACCTTATCCAACAAGGTGGTCGCCACGACTGTGTGATTTTTCCTTGTGAAACAATAGTTGTTGACATGCCAAGGCCAGCAGGTGTTGCCACATATCAGCAGCCATCCCAAGACAAACATCTTATAACACCTTCGAAGAGTTTTGAACAGTTTGATGAATGTGAGAGACTGTCGTAATCGATGAAACTTTTCTTATCACAAATACAGGAGTAAAGTTAATAGTAAATAGTAAAGTTAGTAAATCCACTACGAGGCCTGGTCTCAGACCGGGCCACGGGGGCGTTGACCCCCGAAACCCTCTCCAGGTATACTCCAGGTATGCCGAAAGCCCAATTATATGCAGAGCATTTCGGGCAAACTTATGACTAACTTAAGATTAAAAGGTAATAACTATTTGTGTAATTTTGTACATATAGTCACTAAGGTGAGTGTAATTATAACTTTAGAAGTTTATAATGAATACAAGAGAACTGAATATTCTGTTAGTTCATGCTATATGGTTTTAATAAGCTTGATAGAGAATAATTACATTTTGATTATTATTTTAAAGCGGACACAATGGATTGATTAGCGTTGGAGAGGATAACAGATAATGAGAATAAGTACACATCAGTGGCGTCGTAAGGACGGGGCGGGCCGCCCCGGGTGACACCATCAAGGGGGTGACACCACAGAGCCTCTAAAGAAGGTGACACTAATGCACAAAACCGTGGTGCAAAAACATAAGAGAAGAATCCTTCGTTTCTATGTAGCCTATATAATTACAGAGTACAAATAGGCCTATATATGGAAAATCATTGATTTTGATGTGATATATGATTTTGCAGGATTGAAGGCAAGGAAATGTAAGATCAGATTTATTGAGATGTTACCTGTACTCAAGGTCAAATCGGAAATAGTGTTTATCTGATATTGCAATATTTTTCTTTATTTTTCAAGTTTTTTTTTTTTTTTTGCATTGTTGAAAATGAATAAATGTAGGATCTGTTGCCTGTACTCAAAGTGGTATTTGAGTTTGTTTCCTCAATATTACTACGATTACATATTTTATCATTAATAAAGTTGAGAAGTATTCTCCTGTTCGGTTTATGGCCCTTAAACGTTCTCATTGCTAAACATTAGTCACTGGTCATGCAGTAGTGACGTAACTGGTCATGCAGTAGTGACGTAACTGGTCATGCAGTAGTGACGTAACTGGTCATGCAGTAGTGACGTAACTGGTCATGCAGTAGTGACGTAACTGGTCATGCAGTAGTGACGTAACTGGTCATGCAGTAGTGACGTAACTGGTCATGCAGTAGTGACGTAACTGGTCATGCAGTAGTGACGTAACTGGTCATGCAGTAGTGACGTAACTGGTCATGCAGTAGTGACGTAACTGGTCATGCAGTAGTGACATATGTTAAGTAAAAGGACACAAATGCAACTAATGTGACATTTTATTGTGGCAACGTTTCGCTCTCCAGGAGCTTTTTCAAGACGTTACAAGCGATACATGGACACAGAGGGTATATATATACTCTCCAAGTGAGGTGTAATACTAGTGGTGGTAGAAGTAGTAGTGATATAAGTCGTAGTAGTAATACAATAAGGTAGAACAATCAATTTGCACATGAGTAAAAGGTGATAAAACAATTACATGGGTAGTATAAAAATAGGTTAGACAAATATTTCTGCTGGAGGTTGGAATAGAGAAGGCGTGTTCCGCATCTACGATGTGCTTGTGTTGAATTAGCAGGAGAGACTATGTGATGGTAGGGTTCACTGTTTTCAGGAAGATTCTTGCTAAGACTTCAGAGATGGTGAAGCTGCCTTTGTTTTGTTTAATTGTGTTAGAAACAGCGATAAGTGCTGATTCAAGGCACTTGCGTCTACGGAAATTAGTTTCTTTGATTACTAGTCGGGCGTCTTTGAATTTCATGAGATGATTGTTGGAATTTCGGTGTTGTACGCAGGCGTTGTTCAGGTTATCGTTCCTACATGCATTGTGTTCATTGAGGCGTGTTTCGAGGTTTCTTGCTGTTTCTCCTACATAAATTCTGTCGCAGCCTCCACAGGGTATAGTGTAGACCCCTGCGTTGACTGGTTCAAGGTGCTTGGATTTTGTCCTGGTTAGATCCTTTATAGAAGTACTGGAAGCGATGGCGACTCTAGTGTTAGCTTGTGCAAATACTTTAGAAATGTTGGATGCAACCTGGCTGTTGGGAAGAATTATAACTTTGTTTGGAGTGGTGTTGACGCGTGGAGAATTAATGATCTGAAGAGCTCTTTTCTTGCAATCTTTAATGAAAAAGGAAGGAAAATGTAAATCAGTGAAGGTTTGGTGAATCTATGTACATTCCTCGTCAAGAAACTCAGGACTACAAATTCGGTAAGCTCTTAGGAAAAATCCGATGATGATACCTCTTTTGGTCTTAGTATTTTGACTGGAATAGTAATCAAAGAAACTAATTTCCGTAGACGCAAGTGCCTTGAATCAGCACTTATCGCTGTTTCTAACACAATTAAACAAAACAAAGGCAGCTTCACCATCTCTGAAGTCTTAGCAAGAATCCTCCTGAAAACAGTGAACCCTACCATCACATAGTCTCTCCTGCTAATTCAACACAAGCACATCGTAGATGTGGAACACTCCTACAGGCCTTCTCTATTCCAACCTCCAGCAGAAATATTTGTCTAACCTATTTTTATACTACCCATGTAATTGTTTTATCACCTTTTACTCATGTGCAAATTGATTGTTCTACCTTATTGTATTACTACTACGACTTATATCACTACTACTTCTACCACCACTAGTATTACACCTCACTTGGAGAGTATATATATACCCTCTGTGTCCATGTATCGCTTATAACGGCTTGAAAAAGCTCCTGGAGAGCGAAACGTTGCCACAATAAAATGTCACATTAGTTGCATTTGTGTCCTTTTACTTAACATATTGTCGGTAATTCTACCAATATTATTACAGTAGTGACGTAACTGGTCATGCAGTAGTGACGTAACTGGTCATGCAGTAGTGACGTAACTGGTCATGCAGTAGTGACGTAACTGGTCATGCAGTAGTGACGTAACTGGTCATGCAGTAGTGACGTAACTGATCATGCAGTAGTGACGTAACTGGTCATGCAGTAGTGACGTAACTGGTCATGCAGTAGTGACGTAACTGGTCATGCAGTAGTGACGTAACTGGTCATGCAGTAGTGACGTAACTGGTCATGCAGTAGTGACGTAACTGGTCATGCAGTAGTGACGTAACTGGTCATGCAGTAGTGACGTAACTGGTCATGCAGTAGTGACGTAACTGGAGTTTACCCCCCCCATCTCCCCGCCCTTGGATTTCATGGGGGTGACACCAACCCTAGCAACGCCACTGGTACACATTGATTATAACGTATTACCTAAGTTAGTGATATTAAGCAAATACGTGTATAGCTTTTACATATTTATGATGGGCTGGGACAGGTTAGGGAGATAAGGCGTTTTTTTAATGATAGTTTTGAAAATGCTGGCCTTGTCTACCTTAACCACCATCCCAAGTTACACGTTTTTCACCTCTACACGATCTTGATGCATGTTTTAACGCCTCAGTTTTCAGGTCAGTGAGCATCTTGTTCGTGCTTATAACATATATTCCTACGCCAACAAGCTGAGGCGTGTGAACGCATTAATGCGGGATTGTTGATGTAAAATTGTTGTGGGTTTAGTGCTTAGTTTTGATTGATTGGTACTCTAGTGACAGGAGCACATGAATTGTTACCAGCGACTGACAAGAAAACATACATACTATACAGCAATTGCCCCGGTGACTAAAGCTCTCGCTTTACACACGGAGGACCCGGGTTTCGGCGGGGTAGAAACATTTCGACGTGTTTCCTTACACCTGTTGTCATATTCAACTAGCAGCAAATAGGTACCTGGGTGTTAGTCGACTGGTGTGGGTCGCATCCTGGGGGACAAGATTGAGGACCCCAATGGAAATAAGACAGACAGTCCTCGATGACGCACTGACTTTCTTGGGTTAGCCTGGGTGGCTAACCCTCCGGGGTTAAAAATCCGAAGAAAATCTTATCTTACAGTTATTGTCAAGAAAACAGACATTATTGTGACCACGAACAAGTGGTATTGATCAATAACAACACTGCGACTAGCCAAGGATTCGAACCCATGCTGCTTTTGCCCGCCTCATGGTAAGCGAAAACCCATGACGCTCTAACCCACAAGACCACGCAATCCTACAAGACGAAGCACCCAGCCAAGCTAGGTGTGTTACCCTTGGTCCGAGGACGTACGGTGGTGTGGATGCCTCTGAGCTAATTTCATTCTCTTCCCCGTTTGGTGTACTAGCCTCAACGAGCAGTATTATATATTATTGTACCCATGAAGAAGTGATATACACCTATTGTCAAGAAAACATACATATGTTTTCTTGACGATCGTTGGTAATAATTCATATGTTCCTGTCACTAGAGTGACAGGAACACATGTCAATCAATCAAAACTGAGCACTAAACTCAAGTCATACAGTCGAGTACCAGTCAACAATCCCACATCAAAGGCGTTCACAGGCCTCAGCAATCATCACTGGAAACAAGTCAGTTTTTGACCTTACACGGTTATCCTAGGTTAAATTTACATAATGTACTTTTTTTGTTAGTGTATCTTCAAGATGACAGTAAGAAAACATTTATGTCATGTACCCAGAGCCTGAATAAAGACCTACTTGGAAAGTTTGAAGCACCGTTGGTTGGCTGGGCTGTCACCAGAACACTGGGCTGTCACCAGAACCCTGGGCTGTCACCAGAACCCTGGGCTGTCACCAGAACCCTGGGCTGTCACCAGAACCCTGGGCTGTCAATAGAACCCTGGGCTGTCAATAGAACCCTGGGCTGTCACCAGAACCCTTGGCTGTCACCAGAACCCTGGGCTGTCACCAGAACCCTGGGCTGTCACCAGAACCCTGGGCTGTCACCAGAACCCTGGGCTGTCACCAGAACCCTGGGCTGTCACCAGAACCCTGGGCTGTCACCAGAACCCTGGGCTGTCACCAGAACCCTGGGCTGTCACCAGAACCCTGGGCTGTCACCAGAACCCTGGTGCCCACGTTCGTCCTCACCAACCAGCGATCACCAAGTGAACTTTCCAGTCTTCATTGTTATTAAGTGTCTTCTCCCTAAGCCCAACTAATTCTGAACAAATGAATAGTGAGAAGTATGTTATTGCATATTATCATTATTATAATCAAAAGAAGCGCTAAACCACAAGGGTTATACAGCATGTTATTGCATAGATTAATACTACATTCATAGGGAAAACGCTAAACCCATACGGGATACAAATTTAACAGCACCCTGAGAATGGGAAGGCGAGGGCAGTAACAAAGTTCTATTTAACGAAGGCGAGGACAGGCCCCCATTTTCTTGAATCAAGAACCCCCTCAACCTCACCGGCATCAAGGAACCTCCCTGGAGATTTTTTTCCTTGTATTATAATAAAAAAGAAGCGCTAAACCTACAAGGGTCATAGCGCTCTTTTCTTGTAAGGAAAAATTATCAATCATAAGTAACTAAATAAAAATAGACGATATTAAATGTAGTAATCATTGTCATGGGGGAGCGCTAAACCCGTAGAAATTATAGTGTCTGTGGGGGCGTTGACCCCCTGGAACTCTCTCCAGGTAAACTCCAGATGGAAGGCATTCAGGCTTCATTCATTGAATTATAGCACAGATCCAATTTCCTAGATCAAGAGCCCCTCGCCAGTATCAAGGAACCTCCCTTGAGGGGACCTTGATTATTATAATCATAGCTAAGCGCAAGAAAACCTTGAATATTCAAGACCTCTATATATTTGTTCACAAGAGGAGCACTCCACTCCATGGTGAATCCCCTCGACTTATCGCAAGATATCTTTTTTGACAGATAAACTGCAATCTCTCGTCTCTTAGAAACATCACAAACGTTGTAAACTACCCTTGTTACTTTCTTAGATAAGAACTGAAGTCAGGTAGAGTTAAGTGATACCTTTTATTATTATTATTCTTCATGGGGGTGTGCTAAACCCACAGAGGTCAGGGAGCACCTGGAGGAATGGATGGTGTAAATGAGGAAAATCAAAGGGCCAAGGACACTACCTAGAGGCACCGGAGGAATGGAAAATATTCAGGCTCAATTAAAGTAATTGGAGCACACATCCATTCCTTGACTCAAAGAGTCCCTGAGAAGCATCAAGGAACTTCCCTTGATGGGTGGTAAAAATAATCAAGGGAAGCTCTAAATCCATTAAGGAGCTAAACCCACAGGGGGGTCGTACTGCACCCAAGGAATAGTTTGCAAGTTTGAGCCAATGAATGGGGAAGGATGGATCAAATTCCTCTGATCAAGATCACTTCCCCCATCCAGGGAGGGATAGTGCAACAAACTGCAATGAATAAAATTAATATATATTTGTAAGATAAAGTTATTTATCTAGGTGAAGAGTGGATATACAATATATATAAAGTCAAAATGGAGGGTACAAAAACAAAATTCTCACACACACCAGATCGTGTGCATTTTAGGATATTGATATAAACACCTGTGCCAGTCCATAAACTTGTGCAAATGTACACACCGGTGCCACTGCACACACCGGTGCCTCTGCACACCCGTGCCACTGCACATCTCAGTGCCACTGCACACCCCAGTGCCAGTATGCACACCAGTTCTGGTGTACAAAAAAAATGGTAGGTCAGAGGGGGATTCGAAAGACCCAGGGATCAGAGGAGAATGGTTCTGGTAAGGAGGAGTGGATGGAAGAGCAGTGCAAAAGGATGGAACAAGAGTGGGAGAGAAAACTAGAACTTTCTGCAAAAATGGAGACAGAGCTTTCTGTGAAATTGGAAAAGAGGTTGGAGAAAGAGAAGAATTGGGAGTCACAAGTCGAAGCTGCAGTAGCCAGGATAAGGGTCTTAGAATATGAGGTAAATAGGCTGAAGCGAGTTACAGGGGTATTGACCAGAGAAGACACAGCATCTGAAGCTGGGGGGGCCCAACGGGAAGGAAGGAGATATAACTTACGCTAAGGCCCTATCAGCCTACCAAACAAGGCCAAGGAGTGAAGGGGGAGAGCAGCTGGGTGCAGGTGGAGAGGGGGACAGGTCAAATGCAGAGGCATGACCATGCCACCAAGAGATACAGAAAAAAGCAAGGGAGAAAATGGCCATGTACAGACAGGACCCAGAGTCACAGAGGGAAAGGCAATGGGAGTAGGAGAGGGCGAAGTCATTGTTTATTCATGGGCTTCAGGAGAGCGAGGGAAGGACACACACTGAAAGATGGCAGGCAGAAAGAAAGGAGATTGAGAACATCATCACAGAAATAGGTGAAGAGGACATGTCCGAGATTGTAAATTTTCAGAGAATACGGGGGTACTTGAAGGGGAGAAAATGACCGATCAAGCTGATTTTCAGGACAGAAACAGTGAGGAACAGGATCCTCCAAGAGAAACCATAGTTGAAGGAATCGGCAGAATACAAGAGGGTGTTTCTAGACCGAGATAGAACATAAACAGAACGACAGCAGCTGAGGGAGAGGACACAAAAGCAAAAGGAACTAGGAGGAGAGACAAGGACAGAATCAGCAGAGAACAACCAGAGCAGGGCAGAGCAACAAAAGCAAGCACACACAGAACCATCCCCAGAACCCCACAACCAATCATGCTATCCCAACACAAACCACAATACACACTCACAGCCCCCACCCAACACTCTGCCATAGAATCCTGCAGTACACTGCCAGGTCCCCCACCCTCACAGACCCCCCCAAAACAAAAGTGTTGGAGAGGAAACTGAAGGCATGGTACACCAACGCTGATGGAATAACAAATAAGTGGGAGAAGTGGCACGAAAGAGTCAAAGAGGCACCACTGGACATCATAGCTTTCACAGAAACCAAGCTCACATGTATGATAACAGATGCCATCTTTCCAACGGGATATCAGATCCTGAGGAAAGACAGAGGGAACAGAGGGGGTGGAGGAGTGACATTGCTGATCAAAAACTGATGAGATTTTGATGAGCTGGAGAGAGGAGAAGCAAGAGATTACATAGTAGGAATGCTTCAGTCTGGAGGTCCCAAGGTAGTAATTGCAGTGATGTATAACCCACCACAGAACAGCAGGAGGCCAAGGCAAGAGTATGATTAGAGTAATAGAGCGATGGTTGACACACTGGCTGGAGCCACATGGGGGCCAAGAAACGTGGAGGGCTAAGATGATGGAGGTGGTACTGGAAAATTTCATGCACCAACATGTAAGGGACACTACCAGAGAAAGTACAGCATAGGGACTTAGAAGTGGCTTATATACTGTAGTCAGGTGAGGCAAAGCAGGAGGAGGCGGGGTCATAGTGGTACCATCCACTAGTCGAAGTAGGTCTTCGTCCAAAGGTTGGACAAGTGTTGAAGAATTCCTTGTACCAAGATCCAAGATGTTGCTGTGTCAGACAGGAATGTAGATGAATGGTTCAGAGAACCAACAAGTTGATAAATTAGACACATGTGCAACATTTGGGTGTCTAATTTATCAACTTGTCGGTTCTCTGAACCATTCATCTACATTCCTGTCTGACACAGCAACATCTTGGGATCTTGGTACAAGGAATTCTTCAACACTTGTCCAACCTTTGGACGAAGACCTACTTCGACTAGTGGATGGTACCACTATGACCCCGCCTCCTCCTGCTTCGCCTCACCTGACTACAGTATATAAGCCACTTCTAAGGCCCTATGCTGTACTTTCTTCAAGATTAATGGATTGAACACATCGACTCCAGGCTGAAGGACTGATTACCTCAAACTCCTCCTCTCCTTACAACTTCCTGCTTTGTATTGGACTGATGAAGCCACTGTGTGGCGAAACGTTTCCTCATTAAAGATACCCAAATGTTGCACATGTTTCTAATTTATCCACTTGTCGGTTCTCTGAACCATTCATCTACATTATTATATAATCATGGGGGAGCGCTAAACCTGCAGGATTATACAGCGCATGTGGGGGGAGGGGGAGTGGAAGGTATTCAGGCTCAATTCAGGGAACTGCACTTGTTCATTATGTCCAAACCTATACAACTAAACACAGAGGCAGACTGGCCATATGGGCATTTGGGCAATGCCCAGTGGGTCGCTAAGCTGGGTAAAAGAAAAAGCTGAAAAAATGTCATGAAAAGCTAAAGTCATAGCCACTGCACAAAGATTGAAGCAAAAAATCTTATCTTTTCAAGTATTTTTTCAGATAAGCAACATATTAATGAACAATGAGCTGACCTGATGGGCGAGAGATGCCAGGGACGGTTTTAAGACTTAGTTCACTTTTGTCTAAACAAACATAATTTTGCAACTAGTGGATATTTAAATTATTATTATAATCAAGGGGAAGTGTTAAACCCATAGGATTATGCAGCACCTGTGGGGGGATGTGGAAGATATTCAGGCTTAATTCAAGTAACTGGAGCACAGATCAAAGTCCCTAGATCAACAGCCCCTCACTAACACCAAGGAGTGGACATTTAAAAAAAAATTATATAAACAAAAGTATTAAAGGCAGGACCTCATGAGCATAGTTCTGCTCCTGTAGTTAGAAATAGGCAATTGCACCAGTGCTGGAGTACACACACACTGTGTTGAGTGGCACTACACAGTGTTACCTCAGGGTAAAGTCAGATGTTGCTATTCAATGTTTAAGCATATCCAACCATTTTCAGCACACTAATTAAAAACCATATACGTACAGGTAACCCTCTCATAACATGTAGGATGCATTCCTGAAAATCAGCACTACATAAAATTAGCATCATGTGAAGATCATGTAGAAAATAGGGTTATGTTCGAAAGACCTCCAAATTTGCCAATTTTTTAATATTATTCTGTTAGGTACAAATTGCTACAGTTTGTACGAAGTATTATATTCTGATTGTCATTGCTTGTTGACTTGCAAGTGTGTGAGGAGGGCTGAAGTGGCCCTACCAAGATGAAGTAGATAGCTGTGGTTTGTGTAATAATGTGGGTGCAGAGTTGTCGGTAGTTGGTTGTACTGGAGTGCTGAAGTGTTCTACAATGCGTCTCATCTGTTTTACTGGGTATTATTTTACAGAGCTAATAAGGTATCAATGCTTCTAGAAGTCTCAGGGTCCTCATCACTAACAGGGTCTGTAACAACAAATAACATGGAATTGTTTACATAATAGTTGTGGGGAATAAATTACCTGCATGAACCTCACCATTACATTCATGCAAATAATTTGATTAGAGGGCAACAACAATACATTATTTACAGTTGTTACACCTCTGAGGTATGTGGGAAAGATTTTGAGACACTCCTGGTCACAAAGAGAGTGTCTTCCTTCGATACCCCATACTTTCTGAGGAGGACATCCAACCTGGACCAGAATTATAATATTAGAGTTACACAACACCAATAATTATTGTATTAAGATTAAAAGTGGAGTGTATGGATAAATTTGACTGATTGGGAAAAATGAAGGGGGGTTACACATATACTATATGTGTCATAGGAGAAAATACTGATATAATGATACCACCACTTACTTTCTGGTGGTCACTTGATGCAGCTGTAACACCCACAAAACCTATCTTAATATGAAAAGAATAAACTGGCCAGATATCTTAACATAACAATTGGGTTTACTTAGCTGTGGTGGGCTGCATCCTCTATTTCTCCTTTCCCCATTCCATCACGAATTCCTGCTACGTTAATTGTGGAAACAACTGCAGCAGGACACCATTTCCGATTCACTTTGATCCGAGCCAATAGGTGTAGTCCGTTAAAGCTTCCTTGGACATCAGAAATGAGTCGCCAGATGAACATGAGGTCACACTGAGATATGGCGACACCTATTACTTCATTTCTTCACTTGGTTTAGTGTTATTATCACCGATTATTCCCAAATTCGCAGTTCTATATAATATCCCATTAATTTCCGCTCCTTTTAATGTTGATTCACTGTAGTTTAATTTCAATGAGGTGTGATTAACTTGGCGGGTATTCTTCCTGCATCCACTCTATCTCTTGATGGCTTCCCTCGTTATTTCCATTCTCACCACCCTATTATGGTGGTTTTGGTAAATTCCTGTCCCATCTTATACACCGGGAACAATTACAACACTTCCTATTATGAAGTGAGGCCACTATTTACACTTTAGGCCATTATAAAACACCAAAGTCCTGGCCCCATTCTGACCAGACACACACCATTCAGCTCCACGACCGAGACTCCCCACGCCTACTTCCCCTCACGCACGCACAGAAAAAACCTCTCTCTTGGTTTTTCTTTTTCAAACCCAAGTATATTTTGAACCAACAGGACTACTCTAATTATGCGTATTCACATTATAAAATTTATACAATATAAATTTGGGAAAATTACGCAGAATTTTTCACAATAGTTTCATTGTTAACAGTTTATCTCCAGGTTCTATTTCTTCATCCTCTTCTTTTATAATAATAATTATAATAATAATAAATACTTACACTTAGGTCACACTACACATACATGTACACGTTTATGTTTACACACTCATCTGAGTTTTTTCTTTGATTTTATCTTAATAGTTCTTGTTCTTATTACTTTTCCTTTCATATCCATGGGGAAGTGGAATAAGAATCTTTCCTCTGTAAGCCATGCATGCTGTAAAAGTCAACTAAAATGCCAGGAACAATGGGCTAGTAACCCCTTTTCATGTATAACTTACTAAAAAGAAAAAGAAGAAAACCGCCAAAGTGGGATGTTTGAATGTGCGTGGTTGTTGTGCGAATGATAAGAAAGAGATGATTGTGGATGTTATGAATGAGAAGAAGCTGGATGTCCTGGCCTTAAGTGAAACAAAGCTGAAGGGGGTAGGAGAGTTTCAGTGGGGAGAAATAAATGGAATTAGGTCAGGAGTTTCAAACAGAGTTGGAACTAAAGAAGGAGTAGCAATAATGTTGAAGGATAAGTTATGGCAGGAAAAGAGGGAATATAAATGTATCAATTCAAGGATTATGTGTAAAATAAGGGTTGGATATGAAAAATGGGTCATAGTAAGTGTTTATGCACCTGGAGAAGAGAGAAGTGTAGAGGAGAGAGAGAGATTCTGGAAAATGTTGAGTGAGTGCATGGGGAGTTTTGAACCAAGTGAGAGAGTATTTGTGGTTAGGGATCTCAATACTAAAGTGGGTAAAAAATGTTGTGGAGGGAGTAGTAGGTAAATTTGGGGTGTCAGGGGTAAATGAGAATAGGGAGCCTTTAATTGAGCTATGTGTAGAAAGAGGTTTGGTAATAAGTAATACATATTTTATGAAAAAGAAGATAAATAAGTATACAAGGTATGATATAGCACATAACGAAAGTAGTTTGTTAGATTATGTATTGGTGGATAAATGGTTGATGGGTAGGCTTCAGGATGTAGATGTTTATAGAGGGGCAACGGAAATATCGGATCATTATTTAGTTGAAGCTACAGTTAGAGTAAGAGGTAGATGGGACATAAGGAAAATGGCAACAGCAAGTAAGAGAGAGGTGAAAGTGTATAAACTAAGGGAGAAGAAAGTTAGGGTGAGATATAAGCAACTTTTGGCAGAAAGGTGGGTAAATGCAAGTATGAATAGTGGGGGAGGGGGGTTGAAGAGGGTTGGGATTGTTTTAAAAATGCAGTATTAGAATGTGGGGCAGAAGTTTGTGGCTATAAGAGGGTGGGTGCATGAGGAAAGAGGAGTGATTGATGGAATGATGAAGTAAAGGGTGTGATAAAAGAGAAAAAGGTAGCTTATGAGAGGTTTTTACAAAACAGAAGTGTTGTAAGAAGAGCAGAGTAAATGGAAAGTAAAAGAAATGTGAAGAGAGTGGTGAGAGAGTGCAAAAGGAGAGCAGATGAGAGAGTGGGTGAGGCACTGTCAAGAAATTTTGCAGAAAATAAGAAAACGTTTTGGAGTGAGATAAACAAGTTAAGAAGGCTTAGGGAACAAATGGATTTGTCAGTTAAAAACAGAGTAGGGGAGTTAGTAGATGGGGAGCTGGAGGTATTGGGTAGATGGCGGGAATATTTTGAGGAACTTTTAAATGTCGACGAAGAAAGGGAGGCGGTAATTTTATGCACTGGTCAGGGAGGTATAATATCTTTTAGGAGTGAGGAAGAGCAGGATGTGAGTGTGGGGGAGGTGCGTGAGGCATTACGTAGAATGAAACGGGGTAAAGCAGCAGGAACTGATGGGATCATGACAAAAATGTTGAAAGCAGGGGGAGATATTGTGTTGGAGTGGTTGGTATTTTGTTTAATAAATGTATGAAAGAGGGGAAGGTACCTAAGGATTGACAGAAAGCGTGTATAGTTCCTTTATATAAAGGAAAGGGTGACAAAAGAGATTGTAAAAATTATAGGGGAATAAGTTTACCGAGTATACCGGTAAAGTGTACGGTAGGGTTATTATTGAAAGAATTAGAGGTAAGACAGAGGGTAGGATCGCAGATGAGCAAGGAGGTTTTAGAGTGGGTAGGGGATGTGTAGATCATGTGTTTACATTGAAGCATATATGTGAACAGTATTTAGATAAAGGTAGGGAAGTTTTCATTGCATTTATATATTTAGAAAAAGCATATGATAGAGTGGATAGGGGAGCAATGTGGCAAATGTTGCAAGTGTATGGAATAGGTAGTAAGTTACTGAATGCTGTAAAAAGTTTTTATGAGGATAGTGAGGCTCAGGTTAGGGTGTGTAGGAGAGAGGGAGATTACTTCCTGGTAAAAGTACGTCTTAGACAGGGAAGTGTGATGTCACCATGGTTGTTTAATATATTTATAGATGGGGTGGTAAAAGAAGTAAATGCTAGGGTGTTGGGGAGAGGAGTGGGATTAAATTATGGGGAATCAAGTACAAAATGGGAGTTGACACAGTTACTTTTTGCTGATGATACTGTGCTTATAGGAGATTCTAAAGAAAAGTTGCAGAGGTTAGTGGATGAGTTTGGGAGGGTGTGTAAAGGTAGAAAGTTGAAAGTGAACAAAGATAAGAGTAAGGTGATGAGGGTATCAAATGATTTAGATAAAGAAAAATTGGATATCACATTGGAGAGAGGGAGTATGGAAGAAGTGAATGTTTTCAGATATTTGGGAGTTGACTTGTCAGCAGATGGGTTTATGAAGGATGAGGTTAACAATAGAATTGATGAAGGAAAAGAGGTGAGTGGTGCGTTGAGGTATCTGTGGAGACAAAAAACGTTATCTATGGAGGCAAAGAAGGGAATGTATGAAAGTATAGTGGTACCAACACTCTTATATGGGTGTGAAGCTTGGGTTGTAAATGCTGCAGCGAGGAGGAGGCTGGAGGCAGTGGAGATGTCCTGTCTAAGGGCAATGTGTGGTGTAAATTGTGGGGAAATTATGAGACTACCTGTATGGGCTTCACCAACACTTAAATACAAATAATCTCGACGGGAGGTGACCACCAATATATTTACCGCAGTTACCCCAATGAGGCGTGTGAGAAAACTTAAGTCGTCCCTGGTCGCAACAAACGACTCCCTCGATAACACACGCACTATTAACACATCTATCCTTGACCAGTATTATAAATTACAGTAGATCGCACCAGTACATATGATGCTACAATAGTTGTGGACTGTATATATATAAATGGACTGATTAGAAAGAGGGGGGAAGGGAATACACACACCAACACGATAAGACCATCACTTACCCTATATTATTGATGGTCGCTGGAGATCGTAGAAGCACCCACAGTATCTGTCTTATTATAACACCTAACTGGCCAGCTATGGGGTTGATATAATAAGAAAGGTTACTTAGCTGTGAATGAGGAGACAGCATTCTTTGTCTTTACTCCTCCGACTGATCTCGCTGTCCTGCTCGGTAGACACAAATTATTCTCCTGGCAGGATGGTGTTAGTTGGTTTGTCCCGATTAAGGAGTTTTGGTTCCTTAATACCTCTACATTCCTTGGGACAGGAGCCTGAGGTCAATTAACATGTGCTCGTTGGGAGAATGATGCCGAATATCACTGCACTCATTCTCTCTCGTGATATTAACATCACCAATTTCTCTACAGTTCACAAGGCGACTTAATGTCTCACTAATTTACACCCATTAGAAGTTGATCCATTAATATTCGTGTCCGATGAACAATGATCAAACCGACACGTATTTCTCCCACCGAATACTCTTAATGACGGCGTCATTCACTAATTAACAAATTCCCCACCCTATTATAGTGGTTTCCTGGACTTAATGTCCCACATTATTCACGGAGAACATTTACAACACTTCCTATTGTGAAGTGAGGCCACTAATCACGGTTTGGCTGTCGTAATCGCCACATCCCTGACTTCATTATAGCCAGGAGTTCTCCGGGTGGGTCACACCACGCACTTCTCTACATGTCCCAACAATCACTGATCCGGGACTCACAAAGACCCACGCGAGCATACCCATGCCCTGACCCAAGCCGTCTCACCACACATGCGCTGAGACCTTACTGTTGGTTCCTTCTCCTAATCCCAAGTAAAATGTAAACCTACAGCAACACATTAAGGATACTTATTCACATTGGAAAGTTTATTGAGTATAACTTTCGGGGAAAATACCCATATTTTCCACATAAATATTATGCAGAGAATTCGGAGTGTAGAAATTAGGAGGAGGTGTGGAGTTACTGAAAGTATTAGTCAGAGGTCTGAAGAGGGGTTGTTGTGGTGGTTTGGTCATTTAGAGAGAATGGATCAAAGTAGAATGACTTGGAGAGCGTATAAATCTGCAGGGGAAGGAAGGAGGGGTAGGGGTCGTCCTCGAAAAAGTTGGAGGGAGGGGGAAAAGGAGGTTTTGTGGGCGAGGGGCTTGGACTTCCAGCAAGCGTGTGTGAGCGTGTTAGATAGGAGTGAATGGAGACGAATGGTTTTTGGGACCTGACGAGCTGTTGGAGTGTGAGCATGGTAATATTTAGTGAAGGGATTCAGGGAAACCAGTTATTGTTTTAGCCGGACTTGAGTACTGGAAATGGGAAGTACAATGCCTGCACTTTAAAGAAGGGGTCTGGGATAGTGACAGTTTGGAGGGACTAATCTAGACAGTGATTATGTATGAGTGAGGTGAAAGTATTGAATGATGATGAAAGTATTTTCTTTTTGGGGATTTTCTTTCTTTTTGGGTCACCCTGCCTCGGTGGGAGACAGCCGACTTGTTGAAAAAAAAAATTATTTCAGCATGATACAATGTTTGTACAAAGGAGAATGACATTTGGGTGTACATGCCAAAAGCCCCTATATATGCAGAGCATTTCGGGCAAACTTAAGACTAACTTAAGATTAATAAGGCAATAAGGTATAAATTTAGGAGTTTACAATGAATACAAAAGAAATGATTATTCTATTAGTTCATGCTATGTGGCTTTAACAAGTTGAATTGAGAGGAATTAGAGGTTTATTTACCTAAATGGAACACAATCAATTGTTTAACGATTGGGAGGGTTACAGATAGTGAGAGTAAGTATATACGTATCTACCTCTTACAGCTGGGAACTAAATTGCAGCAATTCTTCTGTAGTTGTTTGTTCTTTCTAACAGTTCATTTAAATTTTTGTGGCATTAGAAGATTATGTTACAATTTATTAGACATATATCACATGTCTGTACAGGCATCCCCACCAGCGAACTGGCAGTTAATTAAGAGTGTAACAGGAGGGGCCCCACTGCTATGCTAAGTGTTTGTTTCACCACAGCCAATCACGCAAAAGCCCACCAATTATGTGAAGTGACATCAGGGGACTTGTAGAGTAGAAATGATAGATCGACCTTAAGTCTGATCAAAGATAGTCCAGCCGTGTCTTTGCTTGTAAATTCTCTTTGTATACTCTATATACAGTACATACTGCATATCTCATTGGTACAGGAATACATATTTAATAAGTTATTCTATGCTGTCTTTTGTTTGGTCCCTTCATCGCAATTTGCTTATCCTGCGGACTCTCTCATGAACAGGTGCACAGGTCACAAGACTACACCTGAATTCATAACCTTAAATGGTTTATATCCAGACAAGAGGTGATGTAAAGATCCAAAAATGTTTAATAAACAGTGGATAAGAAATGCAACACTCCCAGAAAGTAACTAAGTAGCATGGGTGACCATGGGAAAGGGGAAAGAACTGCTTCTCCAAGCACTGGATTCTTCCCAACTTGGGCAAGAGTAAAAATGTCACAGCACATGGTACCCAGATTTTGTGAGCAATTTGACCCTCCTCTCTTTCTATTGTATTTACACAAAATAAAGCTATGTGATAGCACTTTTTTAAGAGAGTTTGCTGAAGATAATATTCCTAGTTTGTAGTTACCTATATTTTTCATACTTGAATATATGCAAATCCACTTTAGTCCATAATGTATACTTATATTTTTATGCATACGTCAGTTTTTCAAATATGCCACTTGTAAGAGACTACAATGATATTTGAAAATGAAAATGAGATGAAAGAAATGCAAGTCTTCGATCAGTATTTAACTTTCAAAGCCTAAGGAAGGAGTAGGATGAATCACTTTCAATGCTGGTTGAACTATTGTCTTTGTAAATTCTGACCCAGTAGAATGCCTAGGTCAGGCACTGGAGGCTGAGGAAGTCTGATGCATGTAACATTCTTTTGCTCTATTTGAGTCCTACTCCAGTGGAGTGCTAAATGCCAATTTTTCTCTCTCTTCCTGAGCTCAGACTAGAAAATTATCTAAAGCTCAGGGTGACAATTAATGGGCATTTTTGTACTCTTATTGTTGATGAAAGCACAACCTATAATACTCTTGTTATGAATAGGCCAAAAAAATTAATCTTTTGCAGAAAATCAGTCATTATTTTCATGCCAAAATAGAAGACTAGGATAGAATAGTGTTGGCATCTGAGAAAAGTTATGAGAGTTCTGATATAAGCCAAAAATGGAATAAATTTTTATTCAGACTGTTTTGCCTAAAGCACACCCCCATTACCAACAAAAGCCATACTAGGGCTGAAGACATTACAGAGGAGATACTTTGTTCAAAAATTCTCAGATGACAGCTCAAGACTCCAGTTCAAAGATGGCTATGGGTTCCCTGCAAAGACCACAAGCAGAAAGAGGCAAGTTTGAGCAATGCATGTTAAGGGTGCACCTCTCCTTGACTCTCAATGACCCTCTTAAAATGGTACTAGTGGACACAAGAGCTCCAGGGCTGTATGCCTGCAACAGATATAGGGTGGGTTCCTTAGCCTCAATGAATGTAATAAAGATTCACATGGACAATAACTCTGTTACCATGCGGTAATTTGAAGAGAAAAAGCCTATAAAATTTTATTCTGGTGATAGAAGATATTTACTTAGGAAGTGTAATGCTACCATAGATTAATATTTCAGGGAAATATACTTCCAGACAAATGGAAAAGTATACAGTAAATATAACAAGTTATTTTCCAAGGGAATAAGAATAAACATAAAACTTGGAACACGTACAATGATGACAGGCAATAACATTTAATTATGATTCTGTACATTATCTTCAAAACCAATTTCCTGTTACCGTAAAACCCCCATATCTGCAGATTCAGTTTCCACAATCTCAAGTTATCCACGGT
Organism: Cherax destructor; assembly: GCA_009830355.1. NCBI lineage: Eukaryota > Metazoa > Arthropoda > Malacostraca > Decapoda > Parastacidae > Cherax > Cherax destructor. The sequence continues at coordinate 131,922 of WNWK01000342.1, forward strand.
TTACTGTGGCCTAAAAATAACCCTTAATTTGGCTTAATACTGAAACCATATCACAGAAGTAGTGATGGTGTCAGTTCTTCAAAGCCTAAGAGAAACCGTGAAGTGCTTCCCATCAGTGAAAAAGTGCTAATTCTCGATTTATTGTCCAAAATTTATCAATTAAACTTTATCATAGGTATGTATGCAAACAAAAAAACAACTTGTACATAGGGTTCGCTACTATGTGGTTTCAGGTATCCAAGGTAGGTCTTGGAATGTATTCCTCACAGATACAGGACTGCTGTACTTATATTTACTATACATAACAGTATTTGTTTTAGGTAGTAGGTTGGTAGACAGCAGCCACCCAGGGAGGTACTACCGTCCTGCCAAGTGAGTGTAAAACGGAAGCCTGTAATTGTTTTACACGATGGTAGGATTGCTGGTGTCTTTTTTTCTCTCATTACATGCAAGATTTCAGGTATGTCTTGCTACTTCTACTTGCACTTAGGTCACACTACACTTGGATGTACAAGCATATAGTATATACACACCCCTCTGGGTTTTCTTCTATTTTCTTACTAGTTCTTGTTTTTGTTTATTTCCTCTTATCTCCATGGGAAAGTGGAACAGAATTCTTCCTCCGTAAGCCATGTGCCGTAAGAGGTGACTAAAATGCCGGGAGCATGGGACTAGTATCCCCTTCTCCTGTATACATTACTAAAGTTAAAAAGAGAAACTTTTGTTTTTCTTTTTGGGCCACCCTGCTTCGGTGGGATGCGGCCAGTTTGTTGAAAGAAAGAAGAACAGTATTTGTAAAATCTTTGTTCTTTCGATTCAGCATTTATAATAAAATAAACATTGGCGAGGGGCTTGGACTTCCAGCAAGTGTGTGCAAGTGTGTTAGATAGGAATGAATGGAGACTAATGGTTTATGGGACCTGACGAGCTGTTGGAGTGTGAGCAGGGTAATATTTTAGGAAGGGATTCAGGTAAAGCGGTTAGCCAGACTTGAGTCCTGGAGGTGGAAAGTAGATCTACGTTTTTTTTACATGCTTTCTTATGGGGAAAATCAAGGTCAGAGCGCTACACACGTAAACGTAGATCTACGTTTGGACAGTTTAAGGGTTAAAGGAGGGGTTTGGGATATTCGCTGTTTGGAGTGACATCTAAACTGTCATAATCACTGTCTTTGCCTCTGCAAAGACAATGATTATGTATGAATGATAGTGAAAGTGTTGAACGATGAAAGTTTTAATTTCTTTTTGGGTCACCCTGCCTCAGTGGGAAATGGCCAACGTGTTAAAAAAAAAGTAAGATAAAAAGAACTATTTTAAAAAGCTCTACTTACAGTCACAGTCTATACTTGCCTTTACTTTCCTGTATTCCTAAATAGCTCTTATCTTTGTAGGGTGTCCTTTCGAATTTCCTTGAGAAAGTGGGTTAGAATTCTCTTCCCCTAACCCATGAATGTGGTAGTCGACAAAAATGTCAGGAACGTGGGGTTAGTAACCCCTTTTCCTGTATGTAAGAGTTATGAAGAAGCCTGTTGAGTATACAAGGTCTAGTGTATTGCAGAATTATTATTGAGAGTTAGGAAAAATAGGATTGTGGAGGAACAAGAAGGATTTAGGAAGGGTAGGAGATAAGCAGACCAAGTGTTCACACTGAAGTGTGTAAATGAACAATACTTAGATAAAGATAGGGAATTATTGAACTGTGTCACATTTCTGGATTTAGAAAAACACATGATAGGGTATTGCAAATGTATGGAACAGGTAGTAGCTTAAGAACATAAGAATGGAGGAACACTGCAGCAGGTCTACTGGTCCATACACGGCTAGTCCTCCTCAAAATTAACCATTACCACCAACTTGAATGAGGCTCAAGTAAAATATATTTAGGAGAGGACTATTTTCCTATAAAAATAATCCTTAAACAGGGATGTGATGTCACTATGGTTGTTTAGCATATTTATAGTTGGGGTTAGTAAAAGAGGTGATGCTAGGGTGTCGAGAAGTGGGGGACTGAAAGATAATGAATCTCATACAAAGTGGGAGTTGTCACAGTTGCTTTTTCCGATGGCATAGTTTTTTTTGGGAGATTCTGAAGTGAAACTGCAAAGATTTGTGGATGAATTTGGGAGGATATGTGAATGGAGGAAATTAAAAGTGAACATAGGAAACAGTAAGGTGATGAGAGATTGAATATCAGATTGGAGGGAACATAGAAGTAAACGTACAGTTATGTGCTGCATAATGGAGATTTGGTCAGTGATGGACTGCATATACGACAGTGTAAACAAACCTACTGCGCTGCCAATTGTATAAAAGTACAGCACATACAATTATGTACAGTACATAATACTTGTACAGTACATAATATTATCAAGTACATAATACTTGATAATGATAATAAACAACTATGTTACTGGTTTATGTATTTACCATACTGTACTTTTTATCGTTATTCTAGCGTGTATCTTTCTACTTATAAAAACGTTTACTGTAAAACAGTATGTCATGTTATGCCGGCAGCAGCCTCATACATCTCATGTTTACCTCGTCTCTTGATAGCATAATTTTCCCTTGTGCTTGATTTAATCTCAAGTTTAGTTTATCATGGCCCCTGCAGGAAAAGTAAAAGAACCCTAAAGAAAATTTACAGTGAAGGGTTAAGCAGAAGCTTTTGCAGACCTCAACAAGCTCCTTAAAAAGTTTGGAAACATTGACCCAAACACCAAAAGATTTTCATTAATAGAGAGGAATGTTCATGGTGCATTATATGCTTACAAGCAAATCTATGATGAAAAAACTAAACAAACCATATAGCCTTGGTGTAGTAGGCTATACCATCTAGGTTTGTGTAAGTACATTATGACATTACCACAATGACAAAATCGCCTAATGACACTTCTCAGAGCATAACCCCATCGTTAAGCGACGCATGACTGTTTACATATTAGTGATAGGATATGTCAGCAGTTGGGGGTCTATGAAAGATGAGGCTGACAGAGGTAGGTGGCATGTTGAGGCATCTGTGGAAAGAACTTTATATATGGAGGAATAAAGAGTGTAGAAATTAGAAGAATGGATGGTACATTGTACAAAAAATATTAAACAGAAATAAAGTAAATATTTAACTAAATGATTACAGCTTATCATCAGGAATCAAATAAAAAAAATTAAGTTCTGTATAACTGGTGCTATATATTTAGCAAAATTAAGTTACATATCAGAGATATTATGAGATAGCTGCTACATATCATTATAGATGTTCAACACATATGTACTAACCAGTTAGTACACTTAAAATAATGCAGTTTAACTTACAACAAAAATTATTAAGGTATGTATGTATATATCTGTTCTTTTTTCAATTAAAAACATATTCAAGAGTTTTAATGGTAGTAAGCATATCCTGTATAAACTTTTATTAGCAAGCACTTTCTTTCTCATGTTGTAAACTGTAGTCTTTAAACTTTCTGAATACAAAAGATCTATCAATCCTACTTCAGTACTATATATGAACTCTCCTGAAAAAGCACCAATTTAAACATTAAGGCACGAATGCCAGGATCAACCTTCAATAATAATTAGAAAATTGTAGCTATTCTGCATCCTTCCACACCATGTAACATTAAAATTTTACAACTACATGTCCCAAAATGCAAAGTAATTAAGTAATTTCTAAGTAGAACACTTGTTTTGATACAATCATATATCATATATATACTGTATTAGAAAAAATAAATATTAATGGAACACAGTTCAACTGTGAGTAAAGTCCAACACTAACCTGGTATACCCAACTGGCCTAGATACAGTCTGAAAGATAAGCAGTAAGCTGACACATAGTAAATCAAAGTCATGTAGACAGCAAACCTTTATTACAATAGCACTTTGCTAAGTGAGAGCATTATCAAGTTGCCTGAAGTTCTTACAGGACAACAAGTTGTTTTAACAAAGGCTTGCTCTGTCTATGTGTCTTTGATTAACTAGATGTACAGTAACCTTTTTAAATGAGTAGCCTGGAATTCCTCTGTGCATATTGGTGAAATGCTTACATTACCTCCCTTTTAAAATGTGCATCAAGCTCAAACATTTAATAGTTATACAAGTACTTAGCGTATTGGTTTAGGCAGAAAATAATCTTTGGTATATTGTTCATGGAATACTGCAATTTTGAAAAAAAAAAAAAGCTGTGCATATTAAGTTAAAACAGTGGGAGAAACATGCTTAATTGTATATTCATTATGTTTTTTTTTGTTTAAATTGTATACAATTTAAGAAATCAAGTCAAAATAATAAATAGTAAAGCTTTTAAGCTACACAAGCATATTTTACCATATATTACTCTAAACAAAACCTCAAGCATCAGCTATATGGTCATGTTAGAAATCAAGTCTTCCAAAGATAAAAATTTACACTGTCAAGAGCCCATGGCCCTCAGTAACAGTTTCTACCAGTTAAGTGACCAATGTACTTATCACACGAGTGGACAACCACACTGCTCCCTCTCTTCATTTTATGCCAGTTCTTTCTCTTCACTTTTTAGCCACACAAGGATCTTGTTGTTAGCAGGCATGTTGAACATGGCATCAAATGTCATGCCATTCTTCTTTGCCTCTTTCTCCAGGTCATCAACATCTCGCAGCCCCCATGCCTCATTTTCTTTCTGAAAGTTTATATCAGTGCTGCAATATTAAGTAAAGAAGACATTCCGTGTGATGCTTTGAGAAGTGAACTTGAGCGTAACATGGACCCTGCACAGAGAGGCTTACAGGTGCCTCACAGCCCAAAACAGCCAATCAAGTTAATTTTGGTCTCTATATTTATCTAAATTCAACAGAGATCTCATCATTATAAGAGAAGGGTGTGTTCTTGTCTGGATTAATGATTAGCCCAAACACACACAAACAATATTCTGTAAGAAGCATATAATATAATATAATATGACTAAAATAAGAGGTATAAACTAATTAATTACTATTTGTAGCAACTGTGACTTCAGTCACTGAACAGTGTACACCATCAGACAACCTAATAAGAATTTTTATACATATCAATGCCAGAAAGTATAATATATCAAAGGAAACTAGTTTAGGTGTTAAACAAATGCTAAAATATGTCCACAGACAATGCCACTGCCATGAAAAAATAAAAATTAATGTGAGGTTTTAACTTGAAAAGCACTAAAACTGCAAAACATCTTAACATTCGTCAGAATGCGACCCATGACAGTTTACCAACACCCACGTTATGTACCCTCTTACTGATACCTGGAGTATACCTGGAGAGAGTTCCATGGGTCAATGCCCCTGCGGCTCGGTCTGTGACCAGGCCTCATGATAGATAAACATAAAAAATAGGTGCAAGAGATTTGCCCACCCTGCCCAGGATTTGAATCCAGGATCTTTCAATGATAAGGAGCAAATGAATACCAAAGGAAAGAATAGCTATTTTGAAGTGACAAAATAATGCATACGGTCAGCAAAGCATGATACTAAATCGTTCAATCATGTTTTTACAATTTCTTAAGTCAGGAAAGATATTATTATGGTGAATACTGAATACCAGTGTGCATATATTTTGCCCAGCTTCTTAAAATAATGAAAGTACAGTAATTACAGAAGGCAGCAAAATTATGAAGAACTGAAGAACAAAAATAATGTTCACCTTCAACGATGCATTAAAGGAAATGTTGCTCTCAGGTGTAATCTCTCCATGTATAGCATAAGGTCCATAGGTAATCATGATGCCATTGGGCTTGAGGAGCTTCCCCGCAGTAACAAACAATCCTTCAGTACATGCCCAAGGTGTAATATGGACCATGTTAATATTAATGATTAAGTCGAGGCAATTTTCAGTAAAAGCTACAGGCCATTCGCTGATGGGCTGGAAAAAATGCAAGGAATAAATAAAAGTGTAAATGAATGTATTATGGTGAAACTAATACAGTGGTACCCCGACTTACGATATTTTTTCATTCCAGAATGCTGTTCAAGTGCCATTACCAAACGAATTTATCTCCATAAGAAATGATGTAAAATAGACTAGTCCGTTTAGACCCCCAAAATTACACTTACAAAAGCATTTAAAAAAATAAACTTACATAAAAGGGTGAGTTTGGGGACCATCGTAAGTCGGGGTACCACTGTATTAATACAGTACTACATGTATACAGTGGACCCCCGGTTTACGTCATTAATTCGTTCCATAGCCATTACCAAACAAATTTGTTCCCATAAAGAATAATGTAAATTAAATTAGTCCTTTTAGACCCCCAAAAATACACTTACAAAAGCACTTACAAAAATACACTTACATAATTGTTCGAGTTTGGAGCAGTACGTAAACCAGGGGTCCACTGTACTATAATTATTGGAGTGACATCTGAGCTGTCGTATCTGCGTGCCTCTGCAAAGACTGATTATTTGTGAATGATGGTGAAAGTGTTTCTTTTTTGGGTCACCCTGCCTCAGTGGGAGATGGCCAGCATGTTAATAAAAAAAATAATTATTGATGTGAAGTCTGATTTATGTACAATGTTGATTCAGGTAAGACAGTTTCTAAACTTTGCCACAGTAATGATGAGGAACCAGTTACATTCCTAAATAAACTGCTTTAAAAATTTCTGAGGGGGGAGGGGCTGATATGATAAATGACTTATAAGAAAATCCTTTTTAATTTATCTTTCTTACTCCAGTAAAAAAAAAAAAAATACCAGTATCACAATTTTTTTTTTTTAAATTAAGCCATAGAGCTCTAAAAGAGTATATACTACTGCTCAAAATTAAGTTTACTATTAACTATAAATAAAGTAACACATTATATCAACTGAAATTAACTGTTAAGATATTGATAAACAATATGTTAGCAGTTCCATAGTCTGGTCTCAGACTAGGAATAATAGTAATTGCATACTATTATTACATTGTACATTAATGGGGAGTGTTAAACCCACAGGGATCATACATTATTATAATAAAAAAGAAGCGCTAAATTTAGAGGGATCATACAGCGGGTTTGATCTAAGGAAGGGGGAGCACAGGTCCAATTTCTTGGATCAAAAGCCACTCATTGGCTTCAAGGAACCTCCCTTGAGGGGGCAAATATAGGTAGAATTTTTGTAAGATTTACTTGCCATCTTTCATGTTCATAACACAGAAGGGAAAACAACAGAAATCCCTTCCAGTGTACAACATACTGTATGACAAAACAGCCTTCCATTTCACTCATATAACTGGATGCTAGTACCTCCCTAGATGGCTGTTTGTTATATACAGTGGACCCCCGAGTTTCGTAAAAACTTCACTCCTGAAGTCTGCTCAAGCACCATTACCGAACGAATTTACTCCCTTAAGGAAAAATGTCACGTAGGTTAGTCTATTTCAGACCCCCAAAAATACACTTCCACAAGCACTTACAATATTATACTTACATAATTGTACGATTTCCGGGGTTTACAAAACTCGGGGGTCCACTGTACCAACCTACTACGTACCTAAATTTTTAAGATGAGTAAAAAAAGATGGGCAATAACTCAAGTCATTACATCACAAAAATAGCTATGGTGAGCTCTGCACATAATGTCAGTATTGGGTTCTGCAGTGTCATTCATACTTTCACCCCACTTCATCATTCTATTGCTTCCCTTATTGCATGATTCTTCAAATGTAATTCTGACTCCAAGCTATTTCATCAATTTATTTTATGCAACATTTAATATCAATGATACTTACCTTTGTTATGTCAATTACTAAAGGACTCTTTACATTTTCAAAATTTTTATCAGCAATAAATCCCTTGATGCTTTCAATATACTTTTCATCAATATCAGATGGTTGCCACGTTATGTTTTTGAATTTTTCTGCAAAATATACCACATGCTGGCCACTTCCAGAAGAAATTTCTAGTGCAGATAACGACGGAGATCCTGCACCAAACTTCTCTGGGATGACATCTTCTAACACTTTCAAGATTGGCTCTTTGTTCCTTTCTGCAGCCTCCACTACAATTTTTGACTGAGACATGGTTCTGAAAAGGAATGTGATGTTGATTGTAGCAGTACAATAATGTTTCTACCCACTACAAGCACTGCAATTACATTAAATTAAATATGGTACTGCATTTAACACTCAAACAATTAAATGTAACAACAATATGCAAAATGTTATTCCTTTTTAGACTAAGGGACTAATTAAAAATTATAATTTCTTATTCATGCAGGCTGTCACAACTATTTTGCAAGATGATTTTAATATTCTGTAAAATGCTGCTAACATACACACACAAGCCCTGTAAGAATAATATATTATGCTCATAAGGGATAACCTATTGACAAGGGTCATACAAGGGACATACTGACAAGGGTCATACAAGGGACATACAGACAAGGGTCATACAAGGGACATACTGACAAGGGTCATACAGCACCTAAGGAATGGGAGGTAGTATTCAGGTTTGAGTCAAGGATGGGAAAAATAGTTCTAATTCTTTGAACCGAAGAGACCACAACCAACATCATGGCACCGCCCTTTGAAGATACTATAAGCAGTATAGTAATATTTATGTTCACACTGGATACAATGCACCTGTGGTGGCAGTAATATTGGTAGATATCACCCCCTTGCACACAGCTTGATACAGTATGTGAAGTCATATAACAAACAGAATTTAGTTACTGACTGGAAACCTAAACAACTGTGATCTTTGACCAACTAAACCACCATAATCCTAACATTTCTCATTTTACAAGAAAAAACTAATACCATTTATGGTTTATATACATCTGACAGAATGTAATGACCAAAAATTTAACCCTGACAATAATATAATTGCACCTTGGCTTTTTGTTTTTTACTGACCTGTTGTTGATTTGCATAAGTATTTTTAATAAATTACTACTGTAGTATACTGCAAACTTTAGAGCACATAATTATGTAGCCAAATATGTAAGCTGTTTTTTTACAATTATTGGGATATCCTAGATAAAGTCACTGCAGCATTTCAATTTTGTATATTGTATCTTATCTGATTATGAAATTTAATAAAAATTTCCATCAACTGCTTCAACATCTTATATAATAAAAATGATACACAGTACTGTACATATAACTAATGCCATCCATTCTTTAGAGAAACTCTAGGGATACTGCTGGTTAAGTCATCATAAAATGTCATTATATGTATCCTGTATCTATAATAAATCTATACTATCTATGCTGAAGGGTAACCCACATGTAGACAAGAAAACAGCAATTAAAAAGAAACACATTTTTGACTCCCAACTACTGAACTGATGAGGACTCAGGAGTGACAAGTATTCATTGCAATTTTATCTTCATGTACTATCTAAATGATTATAGAGCATATAATTTCTAGCACTGAATACAACTTAAACATACTTGCATGTAATTAAATAATTTTGTACTTGTCTTACCTAAATAACTAAAGTCCTTACTATACCTATGAACCTTTAGAGCTTTGTAGAAGGGATGATCAGGATGATTTTTATTCAGATTATAAATCTGGGGGAAGGGGAGTAGTAAACCTGGATAATCAAATAGTCATGTCATCTGACTGGCTTATTTTCCATTTGGGTCCTTTAATCCTCTTCCCCAATGGAAATAAGTCACTGTCTGACTTTTTTGGGTTATCCTAGGTTCTCTACACATATGCTATGTATGATGATCTATGTAACTGTATTTGTGTATACCTGAATAAACTTACTTACTAACACCCAGGTATTTACTTGCTGTTAGGTGAATAGGGGCAGCTGATGCAAGGAGTGGAAATGTGGGGCACATTTCCACTGGTCTGGGGACCGAACCCTGGTCCTTCAGTACGTGAACCGAGGCTTTCACCACCCGAGCTACTAGCCACGAATACACTTACCATTCAAATAGCCATTTCTGAATTGTTATTATTGCATTCTTGTGGAGTGTTAAACCCATAGGAATCATACAGTATCTTGGGGAATAAAAGGTATTCAGGTTTGATCCAAGGAATGGCCCAATTCATTGAATCAAGAACCCCCAACGGACGTCAAGGCCCCTTTAGGGGAGTAATTTATGAAGATTTCAAATAGATTTAATTCACGAAAAGGACAACAAACACATACAAAATTATAAACAATGAGCAGCATTCAGAACTTAACTACGACATCAGCAATTTGAAAGAAAAAACAATACACTACTATAATAAAGCCAAGGTATGGCGGCCACCAGGTAAAGTAATTACATATAAGTAGTTACAATAACTGCCTACTTGTGGCTACATTGATTCCCGTGGCTCGTGAATTATACTGTTGTGGAAAATAAGCTAATTTAGCTCACCTGATAACTCTTTTAGCTAAGCCGAAATATACACGTGTTACTAACATGTACGTGTTGAATGACAGTAGTAGTCACAAGTGTTGCCAGACACCAAAGGTTCGACAAAACAAAACTTTTATAATACAAACTAATTTTTTTATATAAAATTGTAAAGAAGTTTAATATCACAAGACTATCAGAAGGCTTATTTTCACTACATATGACGATATTTTTTATTATTAGTTACACTAAATAATAAGACATACGGGAGTGCAGACCAAGAACCATTCCTAAACAAACGCCACGTAGGATGGTATTCTGTTATGTTCATATAAATCAAATAAATCTGTTTCTTTAAAACAAACATGGATATTATAATTAATATAATAACAGTTTGCTTGTGTACAGATTTGATATGAGAATACAATTTTATTTTGCACGTAATCAAAGAAAACCTTGCTATGCGTGCATTTCGGCCATATATACTTTTTTGCAAAGGTCTAGATGGCCTCACTTTTTGGGGTTATCTTAGGTCATTTATACATGTATGATAATTATACTTATGTGTACCTGTGCCTAAATAAAGTTACTTACACCATGTAGTAATCATGTACATTTGGTAATCAAGAAGACCTTGTCCTCAAGCGAGTTTTCCAATAATTTATTTCTAAAAATCTCCAATATTACGCAGGTTTTGTCATGGACAGCAAATTATGGTGTGCAAATGTAAGAAATATAACTTAACCTAAAGAAACCCAACTTATATTACTCTAACGTTGTGTAACCTAACTCTGCCAGCGGTAGACAGGGGACTAGTGCGCCTTTGTTTACATTCGATTCGTGATTGTTTACATTAGCTTTGATTGGCCTTGACGTGCTACACGTCCTAAATATATCCTGTTCTTGTATGAAAATTGAAATCTAGATACACTTTTACAGATTGCTGATGACACCTGTCGAGTGCGAAGGATGTTCCATTGTTTTAAATAAAAAAAACTGAGTACATCCACAGTGCACGGCTACCCTATTCTATGAATTACTTTAGTAAAGTAAAGTTTAAATGAATGAGTGTTGTGAGTAGTTGGCTATGATGTGCATGCATATATGTCGTGCCGAATAGGCAAAAATTGCTATTTTGGCTTAAACAGCAACGCTCTTCTTGCCGAATATGGTTCGCTCCACTTCTCTGCTTGGCAGTAAGAGAACTAACTTCCAGCCTACGCAGCGAGCTCAACATCTGGTACCTGGATGATGGCACTCTGGCAGGTACTGAAGAGTCCCTGTTAGAGGACCTACAACTGGTGAAGACACAGGGAGAAGACTTGGGACTCATCCTCAATCCCTCCAAGTGTGAAATCATCACAACGAACCAGGAAATAATCAATGCTGTGCGAACAATCCTCCCAGAAGTCTCTACTACCACTCCGTCCAACAGTGCCCTCTTTGGAGCACCGCTGGGTCACCAGGCCATCGACACGGTCCTCAAGGACAAATTGAGTGACCTGAAGAGAATGGAGGAGAGAATAAGTGATCTTGATGCCCATGATGCCCTGTATCTCCTCACAAGGTGTCTTACTATGTCAAGACTCACTTCCTGAGGTGCGCACCCTCTTTTGACAACCCAACACTCTACGAATATGACGCACACCTGAGATCAACCTGAATCTGTCACTTAGAGGATCGGCAATGGGCTCAGGCAACCCTCCCAGTGTGACTGGGAGGTATAGGGGTGCGCAAAGCAACGCAGGTAGCTTTACTTGCTTTTTTGTCTTCGTGTTTGGCTTCCAGTGGATTAGTCAAGATCGTCCCCGAACGCTTGAGAGACGCGGTAGGAGCTCAAGACCCAAGGTTCACTGAAGCAGCAATGTGATGGGACACCCTTGCAGACTCCTCCAGTAGACCAGCTCCTCCAAAAGAGCACAAACAGTCCCACTGGGACAAACCAATCATGGAAAAAATCGCCAACACAATGCTCACCAACGCATCAGGAAAGGACAAAGCTCATCTCCTAGGGGTGAAGGCACCACACTCAGATTTCCTTCTAGCTGTTCCCAATTCCTCCCTGGGCACTCGGCTCGACACACAGGGCATTCGGATTGGTGTTGCTCTTCGCCTAGCCGCCCCATCCTCACCGAACATAGGTGTATTTGCGGCAGGGCGACGGCTGATCAATTCAGACTTCATGGTCTCGTGTGTCACACATCAGAAGGGAAGTATGCCAGACATGAAGAGGTCAACGACATCATAAACCTAAAGTGCAGAGGTCTGACAGAAGCCAAAAGCGTCCTGATGGAGCCATTATGCTACCCTGGAAGGATGGAAAGCAGATTGCTTGGGTCTACACCTGTTCCGAAACACTGGCAAACACCTACTTGCCATACTCCTTAGCTGGAGGGGGTAGAGCTGCCAGCCACAGGGAGACCCAGAAGACCCACAAATATGAAGGCCTTCCCCCTTGCTATAACTTCATCCCAATAGGGTCGGAGACCCTCGGAGCATGGGGCAAGTGTGCTCTAAAGTTCCTCAAAGAGCTGGGTGAAAAACTCATCATAGAAACCAAGGACCACAGGGCGGCCAGCTTTCTCTTTCAGAGACTCAGTTTTGCGATCAAGAGGGGAAATGCCTGCAGCATTCTGGGCACGCGGCCCACTACCGGAAATCTGGACGAAGTATTCGAGATGTAGCTCTGTGTTATCTATGTTGTTTTACTCCCTATTGTATTTGTGTCAATGTATTTTGTCTTTAAATAAAGCATATATCAAATATAGGGGTGGTAGGAGAAAAATTTTCAAACGGCTTCAGGGAGAACCTTGAGTTTTCCCTGAAGCAAGTTTATTCTTTTCTCTGAGGGTGAATATCCCCAGGACAGTTCCAGAGGTGGTACCTCCCTATATATATATAGGGAGGTGGTACTCTCCCTATATATATATATATATATATATATATATATATATATATATATATATATATATATATATATATATATATATACATAATATATACAGGCAAAGAAGGGAATGTACGAGAGTATAGTGTACCAACACTTTTTATGGGCATGAAGCATGGGTTGCAAATGCTGCAGCAAGGAGAAGGCTGGAGGCAGTGGAGATATCGTGTCTAAGAGCAATGTGTGCTGTAAATATTATGCAGAGAATTCGTAGTGTGGAAATTAGTACGACGTGTATTAGTCAGAGGGCTGTTGAGGTGGTTTGGTCATTTAGAGAGAATGGACCAAAGTAAAATGACAGACAGCATATAAAATTGTGGGGAAAGGAATGTGGGGTAGAGGTCGTCTTCGAAAAGGTTGGAGGGAGGGGGTAAAGGAGGTTTTGTGGGCGAGGGCTTGGACTTCCAGCAAGCGTGCGATATAATATATATATATATATATATATATATGAGAGAAGAGAGAGAGAGAGAGAGAGAGAGAGAGAGAGAGAGAGAGAGAGAGATAAAGAAGAGTAAAAGATACTTACCTGTTTTTAACTTTTAAATATAAATAATAATTATCACAAGGACCCCAATGGAAATAAGTCACTGACTTTTTTGGGTTATCCTAGGCTCCTTCACATATGCTGTTATGTATGATATTCTATGTAATTGTTTATACCTGAATAAACTTACTTAAGAGCTAGAGCAAGAGTAAAAGATCGAGAGCAAGAGAGCGAGAGTAAAAGATCGAGAGCAAGAGAGCGAGAGTAAAAGATCGAGAGCAAGAGAGCGAGAACCTGTGTGGATTCATGTGTGTAGGGTGTGGTTATGAACAAGAGGCGTTGTCTTTGATAAGGTAACGGAGAGCTTTCAAATTTGCAAGAATACAAAGAACATTAAAATCCCATTGCAATCTTTGAATATATATATATATATATATATATATATATATATATATGTGTGTGTGTGTATGTGTGTGTGTGTGTGTGTGTGTGTGTGTGTGTGTGTGTGTGTGTCATAATGTAAAAGTAAAAAAAAAGCAACATATTACTCACATCTGAAATATTTCGAGACTCTGGAGTCAAAATTTCTAGCCTAAAACGTTTTTTTCTATATATTGACGGGGAGCGCTAAACCCGTAGGGTTCATGGGAAGCTTTAAACCCTTATGGGTCAGTGAAGTGCTAAACTCGTGGGGGTGGGGCACGGGGTAGGGAGTACTAAACTCTTAGGAATCATATTATAGAGCCTGGGAATGGAGGTTAGTCAGTTATGGAAAAGTATGTTTATCTCTCATTCAGTATAGGGCATACAGCAGTGGTCCATAGTGACATTTTGGGTGGTCCACAGAACGTTCAGTATATTTGGTAGCAAAATGTTAGATTTGTATTCATTTATTTCCAGGAAATTATGCTTGTGCGAAATATATTTCAGACCAAAATGTTTGATATACCTTTGATATACCTTTGAAGAGTTTCGAGAGTATCTACTCTCTGAGCCCGGCCATGGGCCAGGCTCGTCTGGTGCTTGCCTGGTCAACCAGGCTGTTGCTGTTGGAGGCCCGCTGCCCCACATATCCATCACAGCCTGGTTGATCTGGCACCTGGTGAAGATATTTGTCCAGTTTCCTCTTGAAGGCTTCTACACTGGTTCCAGCCGTGTTTCGGATATCTTCTGGTAAGATGTTGAATAGTCTGGGACCCCGGATGTTAATACAGTGCTCCCGTATTGTCCCCACCGCACCCCTGCTCCTCACTGGGTTTATTTTACACTTTCTCCCATATCTCTCACTCCAGTATGTTGTTATGGCAGTGTGCAGATTTGGGACCAGGCCCTCAAGTACTTTCCATGTATATATTATCATGTATCTCTCTCTCCTCCGCTCCAATGAGTACATGTTCAAGACTTGAAGGCGTTCCCAATAATTTAGATGTTTCAATGGCTCAATGTGAGCCGTAAACGATCTCTGGATTTGTTCCAGCTCTGCTATTTCTCCTGCCCTGAACGGGGCCGTCAGCACTGAGCAGTATTCTAAGTGAGGAGCACTAGCGATTTGAATAGTGTCACCATCGGCATTATTTCCCTTGTTTTGAAAGTTCTCAATACCCACCCCGTCATCTTCCTGGCTGTTGTGATCTTTGTCTTGTTATGGTCTTTAAACGACAGATCAGCAGACATAATTATTCCCAAGTCCTTTACGTGTTCCTTTCGTTCTATGTGGTGACCCTCTTGCGTTTTGTATATAGTGTTCCTTTTGAGTTCTTCATTTTTTCCATACCTAAGCAGCTGAAACTTATCACCATTGAACGTCATGTTGTTCTCCACTGCCCATTGGAAGACCTTGCTTATGTCCTCCTGTAATTTTTCAGTGTCCTCTACCGTAGTGACTTTCATGCTTATTTTAGTGTCATCTGCAAATGATGATACAAAAGTGTGCTGGGTGTTTTTATCTATGTCTGCTATGAGGATGAGAAACAGCAGAGGTGCCAGGACAGTGCCTTGGGGCACTGAGCTTTTGACCTCGCTGATGCTGGATCTTGCCCTGTTCTATCTATTACTTTATATAACTTCTCGAATTTATGTTTATAAGAAATGTATTCCAAATCAAATTGTTTGTTGTCTTTGCCTTTATATATCATTACTCAAAAAATGAAATGGTCCACGATATTTTTATAATTGGGTTGGTGGTCCATGGGCTGAAACGAGTTGAGAACCACTGGCATACAGCAAAAAGAGTGGTAAATATCCAAATATATCTCATGCTTTCGAAAAAAAATATATAGATTTTTGCCGCCAGTACCAAGAGAACATATGGAAATAGGAAAGACCTTAGAGCTAGGCACCAAAAAGGGTCAATAGGAGTATAAATGAATACGTTTAACAATTTCTACCCGTATATTCCTCAATAAATGTACCATCAAGCAAAAAAAAAAAAAAAATATTGTCATATTTGAAATACAGTACTACTGAAAAGTTGAGCCTGGCGTCTCTTCCCAAAGGAAAATCAGTTTTAGAAAGACGTGTGCTCGTCTCTCCTTTAACATATTATAGAAAAATGTCACAAGCCAATAGTAAATATATAAAAAATACTTCATAAAATACAGACAAATTTTCAGTGACGTACAAACCGCAGTTATTCGGCCAGGATGACTCATGCTTCTCTTGGGTCAAGCAAGCGTCTATCATCATACAAGAACTTGTAACACAGCTACAAACGGTAATAAATAATCATAATTTTAATCTGACAATGTCTGAAAAGAAGGAATATAGCAATAAAAGAGTAGAAAAGAGCACAAAATGCTTACAGGGTTGGTGAGAGTGAGTGATGTAGCTGTCAGCTGAGCTCCAGGTAAACAACTGCGGCCAGCTGGAGCAGCGAGACACAGTTGCCAGATCCGTGTATAACACCTCTCCTTCCAACGTGTCATATTATTACTATTACACTCAAAGGGGCTAAACTCGTAAGGGTTACAGAGTCTAGCATGATGGCAGGCAATCAAGCTCGATCCAAGGAAAAGGAGGGGTAGTCCCAATTACTACTTGGATGAAGAACATCTCGCCTGTTTTGAGGGGCCAACGCGTCATACTTTCCAAATTTTCCTAATATTAACCCTTTCACCACATTATGTAATGACTAAAGCGATTACCCTTCAGGCTACTTGTATTTCTCATGGGGTTAGATTTGTTCTGCGATCGCTATCTACAATCTTAGTAATATTGATCGCCAGGTGCCACATTGCATACCTGGAGTATACCTGGAGAGGGTTCCTTCCGAAATAAATTGTTTAATACATACCTGGCACTCACACCTCTACATATTTTCACCATATTATTATATTTAGTGGTAAGCACTAAACCCATAAGGGTCATACAAATGATTATAATCAAAAGAAGCGCTAAACCAAAAGGGTCATACAGCGCCTAGGGGAGTAGGAGGTAATCAGATTAAATCCAAGGAAATGGAGGGTAATCCCAATTCCTGGGATCAAGAGCTCTTCACTGGCGTCAAAGCATCTTTGACTGTAGATACGTATTTTTATTTTACCTTTCTTAAATTTTACATCTGTTATCAATATAATATACATCCTTAATGTCCCCTTCTAGAGAGGTGTTCTTTACCTGGGAGTTAGCCTTCTGTTGCAGGTCGTATTCGGGAAGAGGTAAACCCCAAGGAAAACCAATCAAAGACTGGGTTTTCTTGGTTACTAACCATCCTGGGTAATCCGCAAAAAGTAGTCTTCCAAGTTTTTTAAATAAATGTAGAAGTTTTCTTATTCGAAGCTATTGTTTTTAATAAACGTAGAAGTTTTCTTATATTACTAAAGATACCCCTTTAAAAAATATCTTTTATGACGTCAAAAGAGAAAATGAAATTTGTTAAGCGTAGACTAATGTGAAGAAAATATTTGCTCATAGTTGAAAAAGACTATACTGAAGTGATTAACCCCGAAAGAAATAACAGCTCAGTATAACCCAAGAAAGCCACGAGGTGTGGCTTATTTCTATTAGGGTTATTAGGTTTTCTCGGATTATTTAAAAGGCTAACTTCAATGGGTATTTATCTGCTTCGGTGAACAGGAGGTAGCAACTCAGCCAGCAAGTGTTAGGAAACTTGTTCAAACGTCTTTTCCTCTTCTTCCAATGCTTGCATTAATGGGGAAGCACTAAACACGTAGGTTCACACAGCCCCAGGGGGACTGGAGGACATTCGGGTTCAATTCAACGAACTGGAGCACAGGTGTCCCGTAATTCGATTGCTAGCGCACTTAGCTCACACATTGAGGTCCTAGATTATGAAAAATAAGATTATGTTTGGATTTTTAACCCTGGAGGGTTGACTAAATAGGATAACCCAAGAAAGTCAGTGCGTCATTGAGGACCGGGGCATCGTGGACTGGTGGTAAAAGCTTTCGCTTCACAGGGTGAGGGTCCGGGTTCGATTCCCAGCGAAGGGGTAGAAATAGCAGGCGTTTTCTTACACCGGTTGTCTATGTTCACCCATCAGTAAAATGGGTACCTGGATGTTAGTCGACTGGTGTGGGTCGCATCCTGGGACAAAACTGACCTAATTTATAATAATAATAATAATATTTTATTTCATTGCAAGTTTACATCGAGATTTTGTAATTACAATATAGAAAACAAACCATACCACGGGTGGGGTTCGAACCCGAAGTGCAAAGAGAGCCACTATCATGCCATGGCATTATGGGCAGACTTAATCAAGACTTATAGACTACTTAATACTAGAGAAATTGATAATTTTGTTATAGTTAAACATAGCTTATGTTTGTAGCAGATAATAAGTTTACTCAATTTGCCCGAAATGCTCTGCATAAAAAGCGGCTTTCTATATAGTAGTATGTCATTGATGTCAGCTAGGCCTGTATACCTTGTACATGTACTCGTAGTAAATAAAGATATTATTATTATTATTGGGGGCCTTAAATCTTGTCCCCCAGGATACGACCCACACCAGTCGACTAACACCTAGATACCTACTTGCTCGTTAGGTGAACGGGAATAACAGGTGTAAGGCAACACACCCAACGTTTCCACCCTTGCCGAGGATCGAACCACGGACACTCAGTGTATGAAGCCAGAGCGTTGCCTACCAGGCCTCTCACCAGTATCACGGACCTCCCTTCCATGAACTAGGGTTGAAGACCCTAGTTCAGGGATTATTAATCAAGAGGGGCTAGTATCCCAGGATGTCAACGCCCCCCAGTGAAAATAAGTCACTGACTTTTTTGGGGGGTTATCCTAGGTAATTTACATATATGTTAGTTACTATGTATGATAATTGTATTTATATGTACCTGTACCTAAATAAACTTACTTAAGTGTTTTTTCCAGGATGCGACTCACAACAGTAACTGCCAGGTACCTATTTACTGCTCAGTGAACAGGGGCAACATCTGCTTTTATAATATTAATAGTAATAATATTTATTTTTACAGGTATGTACAATGTATACAGGCCTAGCTGACATCAATGACCAGTGGCGGATCTACATTTTTGGGGCCCTGAAGTTTGAACTGTTATGAGGGGCCCCTTCGAGACCTCTTCTCATACAGCAGACCAATGACGGACTTGAGGCCCCTCTAAAGGAAAAAATATATTAATGTTAAATACCGTAGTGATTGAAAAAAAAACCATAAATATTAAAATTAACAGTGAAAAACTTTTTGCAATAATCGAACTTTGGAGGAGGAGGTGTTGATTCACCGGGATATCTCCCGGCCCGGGTCTTTACCAGATGGCGACCCGGCTCCGGCTCCCTGGCGTGGGAGTAGCAGAGACCGAAGTCTCCCATGGGAGGGGTTACCCCTCAGCGGTGGGACCAACTGGTCCCAGGCCTAGCCATATTCGCCCACAAGCACGTAGGTAGATAGTTGCTAGGCCACTCTGGTCTGCCACCTTCCCCGCCCCAAGGAGGCTGACGGGAAGGACAGGTTTGCGAGCCGCAGATGGTAGCAAGCTTCAGCCTTGGCACCTACCCTGCCCTAGAAGGGCTGGGCATGGTGAGCGACCCGAACTTTGCAAACATTTTGTGGAATGAGCAGGAATTTTTAGGAAAACAAAATTGCATGTTTACTGTTATATTCTTAAAATACATATATTCTTTTAAAATACATATATTCTTTTAAAATACATATATTATTTTAAAATACATATATTCTTTTAAAATACATATATTCTTTTAAAATACATATATTATTTTAAAATACATATATTCTTTTAAAATACATATTAAGAAATAAAGGAATTACAATCATAAAATACACAAAAAAATTTTACTAGCCTTCCTCATAGCAAAATCATCCAAAAGTTCATCAATTTTTTTTTGTCTAAATTTGTCACTTTCACTGCACAGAATGTTTAGTTTGTCACTTTCACTGCACATAATGTTTAGTTTGTCACTTTCACTGCACAGAATGTTTAGTTTGTCACTTTCACTGCACAGAATGTTTAGTTTGTCACTTTCACTGCACAGAATGTTTAGTTTGTCACTTTCACTGCACAGAATGTTTAGTTTGTCACTTTCACTGCACAGAATGTTTAGTTTGTCACTTTCACTGCACAGAATGTTCAGTTTGTCACTTTCACTGCACAGAATGTTTAGTTTGTCACTTTCACTGCACAGTTAGTTTGATATCTTTATTATGCACCCCATACCCATCATGTGGGCGGTAGTCAAAAGATTACAGAGGTACATAATGGGTCCAGGGACTGGACCCCAAAGTTTTGATAGCTGAGCAAGTTACAAAGGCAATGAACTAACAAGCTACAAAGGTAATGAACTCACAAGTTACAAAGGTAATGAAACATGTAAGTAAATTTACTTACTTACGTTTATACATGGTTACAATCATGAACAAATTATAACGCAATGAACAATTCACTAGTCTACACCCGGTCACAGCTGTAATGAGTTCTTGGTGCAAATTTTATTGTTGGGTCACACACACACATATACATACACACTTACATATACACATACACACATACACATACACACATATATACATACACACACGCACACACAACAGGCCCAGCCTTCAATCGACATGTGCATAGGACAAAATGGCAATCAACACGCACACACACACACACACACACACACACACATACACACACACACACACACGTGACAATGCTTTATTTACAGGGAGCAAAGTCAGGGTATTTTTCCAGAATGGTTGCACAGAATGTTCAGTTTGTCACTTTCACTGCACAGAATGTTTAGTTTGTCACTTTCACTGCACAGAATGTTTAGTTTGTCACTTTCACTGCACAGAATGCTCAGTTTGTCACTTTCACTGCACAGAATGCTCAGTTTGTCACTTTCACTGCACAGAATGCTCAGCGCAGACAACCTCTCCGGAGACACTGTGGCCCGTAATTCATTTTAATTCTTTTCAGGCTGGAAAAAGACTTCTTTCCCGAACAGTTAGTGACCATTAAGCTAAGAAATAGTCGCAAGACTCCAGTGCATTATGACAGCATGTGTAAGAAAGGCCTATGGCAGTGTCAAAAATATTATACACCTTGGACGGAGGCTTCCTAAATTTCGTAGGCCTAGGCTTCACCCTGCCAAGCCTACAGATAAATTCGGCACTGCAGTATACCCAAATTTTTTAAGCAATGAGGACTAAAGGGACTTCTGGGGCCCCTCAGGGATTAGGGGCCGTGAGCTTTAAGCTTTATAGTGGATCCGTCCCTGCCAATGACATCCTACTATATAGAAAGTGCCTTGTTATGCAGAGTATTTCAGTCAAATTAGGGCAATTTTTCCCCCAGGATGCGACCCACACCAGTCGACTGACACCCAGGTACCTATTTTGCTGATAGGTGAACATGGACAGCAGGCATCTTAAGAAAACACATTCTAATGTTTCCATCCGTACCGGGAATCGAACCACGTACCTCAGTGTGTGGCCTGAATGCGCTAACAATCGAGCTACGGGACAACTGCTATCTCTAATCCTTAAGGCGCTATGTGATAGTGGATAACAGTTCTCATCCCTTCTGCCCAGGACCAGAATTTTACGGAGTTAATATCCTCACTAATGAGGCCAAAATAAGTGTTTCATACACAGATCAGTTTTAAAGGCCAAGAGCTGTTATCCTACCTCAGCTCATTTCAAAGCCCAGGGTGCCACCCACACCAGTCGACTAACACCCAGGTACCTACTTACTGCTAGGTGAACAGGGGCAGCAGGTGTAAGGAAACACGCCCAACGTTTCCACCCGGCCGAGAATCGAACCACGAACACTCGGTATGCGAGCCGAGTGCGCTACCAACCAAGCCACGGGTTGGTAACTCCCCCCCCCCTCCCTCCCCAAGTGGGGAAGAGTAAGATTCAATCCGAAGAAGAACACGAGGAGAAATTTAATTCCTGGGATAAAAAGCTCCTTTAGTGCATCAGGAAACCTGCCTTAGAAGAAACATACAATTATTAAAAGTTAAAAAATACTTTGCTATCCATTTAAACCCCTTTATTATTTAATAATAAAATATAATAATAATAAAATATAATAATAATAAAATATAATAATAATAATAAAATATAATAATGATAAAATTAGCAATTATTATATCTGTGGGGAAGCGCTAAGCCCGTACAAGTTATTCAACGGCTGGAAAATTGGAACTTACCCAGTTCGAACCACGGGTAACTCCAATACCCCGGATCAAGATCCCTTCACCATCACCAAGGATGGAACGTGAAAAATATTACCAGAGGTGAGTAATGGACGGGTCATTAAGAAGCGCTAAGACCGTAGGGGTCACGCATCGCCCGTGGAATGGGTAGCCAAAGTCGATCCGACAGGGTGCGTGGCTCCAGTTCCTTGGATTAAGAGTTCTCGGAGGGGGGGCGGAGTTTGGGTGTCAGTCTGGCACTGACAATATTGACGTTCAGATACTCACCCACTGCCAAGGAAGTGAGGTGCCGCTGTTTACACAGGCGAGGTGCCGCTGTTTACACAGGCGAGGTGCCGCTGTTTACACAGGTGAGGTGCCGCTGTTTACACAGGTGAGGTGCCGCTGTTTACACAAGCGAGGTGCCGCTGTTTACACAGGTGAGGTGCCGCTGTTTACACAGGCGAGGTGCCGCTGTTTACACAGGTGAGGTGCCGCTGTTTACACAGGTGAGGTGCCGCTGTTTACACAGGTGAGGTGCCGCTGTTTACACAAGCGAGGTGCCGCTGTTTACACAGGTGAGGTGCCTCTGTTTACACAGGTGAGGTGCCTCTGTTTACAAAGGTGAGGCTCTGTTGTTTACACACATGTGGGGTTCTGTTGTCTACACACAGGTGAGGTGCCGCTGTTTACACAGGTGAGGTCCTGTTGTCTACACAGGTGAGGTCCTGTTGTCTACACAGGTGAGGTCCTGTTGTCTACACACGTGAGATCCTGTTGTCTACACACAGGTGAGGTGCCGCTGTTTATACAGGTGAGATCCTGTTGTCTACACACAGGTGAGGTGCCGCTGTTTATACAGGTGAGATCCTGTTGTCTACACACAGGTGAGGTGCCGCTGTTTATACAGGTGAGATCCTGTTGTCTACACACAGGTGAGGTGCCGCTGTTTATACAGGTGAGATCCTGTTGTCTACACACAGGTGAGGTCCTGGTTATTTTTCCGACTTGTGTAGTAGATCATTTCTGACGTTCACCAATAGCTTGGTTGATCAAAGACCGGGGCCGCAATTAAGGGCTGGAGGATCGAGCCTCCAGCGGCACTGAATGACCCACACGGGTTTATCGTTCCATGAAGTACAACGGTAGATCTTTTTTTCCCGTCGAGAGTCTGCTGGTTCCCACCTCAGTGGGGCAGCGGGTCTCCAGCAGCAACAGCCTGGTTGACCAAGCAAGCACCAGACGAGCCTGGCCCATGGCCGGGCTCCGATAGTAGTAAGACTCGAAACTCATCAAAAGTGAAGATTTTTTTCTAGATCGTATACTGTTGGTTTCAACGGTCGTACTGTTGACAACAGTGGATGAAGGACACATAATTTAGAACTAGCCTCTGACACGGAATTAGACACACCTGCAGCACTTGGTATATTTATCTGAAGACGTTTCGCCCACCCGTGGCTTCATCAACTCAATACAGAGATGATAATACAAGATTATTTTCTTCGCATACCGTTACTGAAGACGACCAGATCTGGGCTTGACTAACAAGTGTGTCATCAACTGTAAACATATTTTTTTTTTTTAAGTTGGGTGGCGTGTGGTAGGTCATTGACACTCGCTGGCGATCAAAACATTTTTGACAAGACTCCCAGCAGAGTATTTACAGTCTTGGGCCATTATGGTGGGTCAATGACACTCCCAGTAAAGTATTTAGTCTTGGCCCAGTACGGTGGGTCTATGACACTCGCTAAGGTTAGGAATATTCTTGACAAGATTCCCCAGCAGAGTATTTACAGTCTTGGCCCAATATAATAGCCACTGTTAGTAAATATCACAGGCAATTATTGCGAAATGATGCCAACTATAGAAAAATACCCGCCTTTTTAAAACGTTCGAATCTTGTTTCAGAAAAGTTGAATAAATAAGCAACGTCAATCAATAAATAGTTATACTAATAAAATGGCTGGTGGCATGACTCTCGGAGTAGACCTCTAAGATGACTATCAGTCACGTTCAACACTTGTGTTGGAGTAGGTTTTTATACTCCACCTCCAGTGTAATTATCTTCAAGTGGACATTGTAAGAGAAATTATGATTATGGTGTTTATTTTTTTTTTTTTTTGCTGTCTTCGAGGTAAGTGCTCCGGAAGATGTTAAAACTGATTAGTAATTTTATATTTTGTGGTTGTTTTTGTTATCCTGTCTCGCCTATACACACTGGCTCCCTTACTCTTGTGAGTTAATTATATAATATGGTTATACTCATAACTATAATTTTTAAAGGGGTGGACCGGTAAGCCAGCGGAAGGCCTCGGTTAGATGACCAAAAGCTCCAGCTGTGGGTCATCATATGACTAAAACCCGCGTCAGGAAACACTCGTCTTCTTTCCTGACAAACGTTATACCTACCATCTTGTGTGTTAGTGTTACTTTGTAAATGGTCCAAGTCGGACCGAAACGTCGTCGTAAGCTCCTCTCTCCCGGGTTATTTGTGTATTGTTCCAGTCACGGTATTATTGTCTTTGTTCTTCACCAGATGATAAGCTGTCAATTGCTCTTCTATCATATTTCTGTAATCACTGTGATGACTGCCCAAGAAACCTGCACGAGTGCTCTTGAACGCCACCCAAGATCATTTAGTAACTTCCAAATCTGAGGTCCGATGAAGATACCTTCCTTCAGTGTGGCGTCAATAACTTTGGAAAGCCTCTCCTTCAGATAGTCATACCCTGCTGCTTCTTTGTCCGAAGCTTTGACGAAGTTTTTAATGAAGCCTCATAATAGCTTGATGTGAAAAGGCGGAAGGAGTACGTCTTTTGGATCGACTAATGGCTTCTGTTTAAAGTTCTTCACGCTTGCCTCATCCGAACATTGAAAGTGTTGCGTTGTATTTCAACTGTCCCACAGGCACAGGAAATACTGATACTTTGTAAATCTACCACCGATTTTTCCACCCAAATTTCTCATTTTCAGAGTGACAAAGCTTTTGCATTATTTCATATATTTCCTTAAAGTCTCTAACGAGAGCTAAAGACAAACTTGGTAAGGTGTTGCCATTGTGATGCAAAACTGCCTCTACACTTTGATGGAATCAATATACAAACGCCACACTGCAGGATCAAAACATTTACTCAAAACATCAGAAAGTCCATTAACATCACAAGAGTAACATATTGATTCATCCAGTTCAAAGTAACTTTCTGGGTTTTTATGTCGCTGTCTGAACAAACTGAGTCTTGAGTCTGGATGTAGTTAATTTCACTGGCGTAATCTTGAACCAAGTACCTCTGACTGTTCCTTGGATAAATCAAGATCGCGCACAAGATCGCTAAGGTCACTGAGTCACTAGATGTGGTTCCTGGCTGACTCCAATCAGTTCAAACACGGAATGTGAGTTAGTGACTTCATCAGCAGCCAAGGGAAATACATCTTTACAGGATGGTGGTACTGGAACAGGGAGATCCTCTGAATGTTTCACCGGTCTGATTTCAGAAGGAAGATCTGGATATATTATTTTGGATTTACTTTTTGATGAAAATCCCAACACTTGTGATCCAGAAATCCGTGGTGTGATCCTATGGTTCCTCCATACCATCGGGACTGTAAATGGCAAGCATGAATTCCTTCCAGCAAACCACTAACTAAGGAGCTGGAACAAGTCACCCAACAACGATGAGGCGCCCACAGCTTGTGCTGATCTCCCACCTTCACACCAAAGAAGAGAAAAGAGGCTGTTTTCACATTGAGGAGTGATTCGTCTTTGTTTCGTCAGAATAAGTCTGCCACATATACAGTGGACCCTCGGTTTTCGTTGAAAATTCTTTCCAGAATGTTGTTTGAGTGCCATTACTGAACGAATTTATTCCCATAAGAACAAATGTAAATTAGATTAGTCGTTTCAGAACCCCAAAAATACACTTACAAAAGCTCTTACAAAAATACATTTACATAATTGTTCGAGTTTGGAGGTGAACGAAAACCGAGGGTCCACTGTATAACAAAAACATTACGTTTCAGCACTCAGGAAGCGCTGTAGGCTTATAACTTGACAGTTAAAAATACGACTTATTCTGAAAAAGAGAGAACATACAATCCATTAGCGATAAAACAATCTCACAAAAAACATAAATCACCTGTCATAAAACGACCAAGCCAGTAGGCAATAATATGTTAGAAGACTAATTGGGGTGAGCGTGGCGTTGTGTTTCACAGAACTGTACGTGCCGGAGCACATGTATTTAAACGTGAACCAAAACCATTGTTAAGCAGTGTATAATAACTAGGTATGATGTGTGGAGAGTCTTCGCTTTCTACTTTTTCCTTGTTTCTTGCTGTGTGTTGTTTTCTTGTTGCTGTTGCTCTGCTTCCTTCTTCTTCTTCTTCTTGGTCGTCACACTAACCATTACCGCTTTCAAGTTTTTTTTGTTTGAATTTAGTCATTACTCGTAATACAAGTTCCATAAGTTCAGATTCCACACACCACATATTGCATAAGTTGGTAAACGAGTAATGGTCATACACCGCCTGTGGTATGCGAGGTAATCAGGGTTGATCCGAGGACACGGTGGGCAGCTCCAAGTCCTCGGATAAAGGGTCATTCAATGGCATTAAGGCTGTAACAAATTCAGCGAGTTTTGGAGGCCTATGTAAAAGCGTTCAGATTGGTGGTGTAACAATATACAGTTCCGTGACTTGAGAAGCGTGGGTTTGTGTGTGTACTCACCTATATGTGATTACAGGGGTTGATTCACAGCTCCTGGTGTGTGTACTCACCTAGTTGTGGTTTCAGGGGTCGAGTCGTAGCTCCTGGCCCCGCCTCTTCACTGGCCGCTACTGGGGTCTGTGTGTGTATGTGAGTGTATGTGTGTGTGAGCTGTATTTTACACATCAACAGGTGTGATGAGTTGTGTATGAATGGTACATAGTATATACAAGCTAAAAACGACACGTGTGCTAAACTAGGGTAACTTTACTGCAGGTAATAAAAATACCCAGGTGTTGCACATGTCACGTCTGGCTTTCTGCTTCTCTCTCTTCTCCCCCCCTCCTCCTCTCTTTCCAACTCCCTCTACCGGCTCTTCCTTCATAAAAACATAAACCTCCCACTCAACAAATACCTGATGGTTATCGCCACAATGGCAGACCATCGTCAGTGTGTAAACACATCTGGATATGACGCCACTGACCAACTCTGTCAGGTAAGGAATTAACGCTGCTTATACACAAGTGGCATTGTTGCTGGAACAGGGCTGGATTCTGAGTGGGCGAATTTCGTTAAGAGTCAATTTCTGTTGGGGTTAAATTCGATAATAAGGATATTTGACATCGGTGAACTCCAGCTGAAATGCAATTCCTCTGAAAGGGAATTCAGTCGGAGTGAAATTCGGTAGGAGTGAAATTCGATTGGAGTTGTGTTCAACTAGGTGGTGAGTTCGACAGGGTGGGGAAATCGACAGGGTGGGAATTCGACTGGTTGAGTTCGACAGGATGGAGAGTTCGACTGGTTGTGAGGAGTTCGACAGGGTGGGGAGTTCGACTGGTTGTGAGGAGTTCGACAGGATGGGGAGTTCAACTGGGAAAATATCGACTTTGATGGTTTTCGATCTTTTATCCTGCATGGTATGACCTTCAGACTGGCCTACAGAGAGACTCAAACATTCTTGAAGGATGGACGATGTCAACAGTGCGCGCGTCGCTCGCCGTACTCTACACTTCCACATCAAGAACTGTGATTTAGGTTTGAAGGACTCACGACCTCGTACCAAGACTGACGGACTAATCACGCCAAAACTACAGCTTCTTCTGTCTCCAGTGTTATATTCGCCTACATCTGACTGAAGCCTGTTTTGCAGGCGAAACGTTTCGGCAATAAAGACACACAGGTGTTGCACATATGTCCTATTCATGAACTTGCCGGTATCGTATACCATCAAAAATAAGATCACGAACTATGGAACAGCACTACAGTTGAATGAGGAAAAAAAAAGAGGACCAATCCCGAGATTTTGAAAGCAGACATTATACATTTAACTGATACTATAGAACCAAACAAGGGTATGTACACGCTGGTATGACCCATTTCTCATACTGACACTATATAATAAAATTGTTTTCCCTGGGCTTCAGCCCGCACCCATTCTCTAGCATTATTATTTCTGGACCTCTCCTTCCATGGCATCTCTTGTTTGCCTTGTGAGGCATTGTATCTGTGAGTGTTTTGTATACCCGATGAAGTCTAGTTCTGTGTGAAACGTCGCAATAATGGTTTCACTGACAACGTAGTGTCTTTCTAAATCCCTTCCACTTACAGTCTTGTGTTTCGAGTCACAATCCCCAGAGAAACGCTTCCGCTTGTGTAAACTGGGAATAATTGTTTTCGTAAGATAGGGAGGACGATAAGAGGGGTTATTGGGGGGGGGGGCCAGGAGGACAATGAACGTCTGGGTAAGTACACGCAGACGCCCTCAGTAGGTATGTAGACATACAGACGCCCTCACCAAATCAGTACCCCCTCACCAGGTCAGTACACATACGGAGACGCTCTCACCAGGTCAGTACACACACACAGACGCCTTCACCAGGTCAGTACACACACACATATATATATATATATATATATGTTGTTTTACTCCCAATTGTATTTTGTCTTGAAATAAAGTTTGTAAAAAAAAAAAAAAATGGGTGGTAGGGAAGTGGAATATTCAAATGGCTTCAGAAAGAAATCTAAATATTCTTCCTTGAAGTCTTTTTATCCACTTCTCCGAGGCAATGGGTCCCACAATTGACACCAGAGGTGGACCCCATCCTATATATATATATATATATATATATATATATATATATATACATATTTTCTCTTATTAACGTAGTGTCGAATGACTTACACAAGTTTAGCATTTTTTGTAAACGTATAATAAATAATAATAATAATTCCAGACCACACGAATAGGGATTATTTACCTATTACTAGCACAGGTGTAGACTATTGGCCTTCACACCTTGCCATAGCACGATAACCAATTAGGAACGAGCAAAAAAGGCAGCAGAGAGAATAAATGATTGTACTTCCTTCACCAAAAAACGCTGGTATTTAAAGTGTATATAGCCTATGTACAGTATTTACAGTTATGTACAATGAGGCAAAAATGCAAGCACAAGCCACGATAAGAACCGTAGCGACCAGCAGGGAAGGCAAGTCTGCCAAAGCTGCTTCACGGTCGTCCCACGTCGCTTCACAGCTTTGGCAGTCTTCCTTGTGATTGGCGGGTTGAACCAAGGTATTGGTATAACGATGGGGCCCCTTCTCTTTAAACCCTTAGCACATGGTTCGCTGGTCGGGAGGCATGCATGTATGGGTGTGTGACATACGCCGAATAAAATGTAACTCTTAGCATGCCACAATACCTCAAAACAGTAACTCAGAAGGCTACATGATGATAGAGTTATACATATTAATAACGACGCAAGATTTACAAGAACAGTCACCGTGGGTGGAAGAATTCACAAGTTACTCTTGATTCAGAGAGGAAACTTTAGCCTACGTTTTGGTCACTGGGATAAATAACAGGTGGCAAGCACATTCTCCACTGGGTCACCACGATGCAGGACGAGGGCCCGGGCCTGCTTAGAGCTCAGGGTTTCTATCACCAGGATGTCCTTTGAGATCTGGCGGATGTTAGGTCACAAGATCTCTACACGTTGTGATTCTAGTGATCGTACCATACGGGGACATGTCGCCCTTCTAAAATTCCTGCTCACTGGCCTGTGAGCGGTAGGTAGAAGCGTCCTTCAGGGTTCTACTAAAAGGGCTCCGACCATCCTCCGCCGAGCAAATGAATCGAATAACGCACACGACAGCAATCACTTGGTCAGCAAAAATAATAAATCCATTACTAAAAAGCCTGTCGTGCCGGGAGGATGCATCTTGCCCAATACTATTCAGGCTAGAAATAACGTGAGCATTCTTTTAAATATTACAGAAACAGACAGCACACCGCTAGAATGTTCGCAAAGTAGTCTTCCAGAATGAGGGCCAGAGCCAGCAGCAGGCTGAGACTGGTTCATGGTCGTTGCCATACCTGGAGTATACCTGGAGAGGGTTCCGGGGGTCAACGCCCCCGCGGCCCGGTCTGTGACCAGGCCTCATGAGGCATGTCCGTGTACTATGCAATAATATGCTAATTATTATAATTATAACTATAGTTTTTAAAGGGGTGGACCGGTAAGCCATCGGAAGGCCTCGGTCAGATGACCAAAAGCTCCAGCTGCGAGTCATTATATGCCTAAGACCCGCGTTAAGAAACACTTGTCCTGTTTCCTGACAAAGCTTACCTAACCTGACCATGTCCATGTAGGGGTAGTCAGTAGTCGCTTCCACAGGAACCAGCAAAGGAGGTTCGTGTTAAGCGGGTTGGAAGAGAAAGAGGGAGCAGAACTGAATGCAAAAAGAAACAAGTCGAAGACTACCTGTTGAATAATAAAAAATGAAATCAGTCTCTTTTCACACCAACTTTACAAGCATTGCTAATTTTTTCTTGGGAGAACCACACCTTACCCCACTCAGGGCACAGCCCCAGGATTGACCCGTCCAGAATTAATAAAGCCATGCTTATTTAAACCTCGTATTTAAGCCAGGAGCACCAGAGGTGCTAGCAGCATACGGCTAGTAATGAACAAAGACGAACCAGCAATCACGCCCACAGCTGCACACCTTCAGTCACCTTTCCTGCATCCACAGGTGACTACCAGTAAGACTTCCACCTCCAGACAGCCTCCTGGTCCACCCGGAGGTCCCCCTGACGGTCCACCAGATCCCTCTTACGGTCTACCAGGAGGTTCCTCTGACGGTCCACCAGGAGGTCCCCATGACGGTCCACCAGGAGGTCCCCTCACGGTCCATCAGGTCCTCCCTGACGGTCCATCAGGTCCCCATGACAGTCCACCAGGTTACCAGGTCCCCCTGACGGTCCACCAGGTCCGCTGACGATCTGACGGTCCGCTGACGGTCGCTTAAATAGCAACGCTCTTCTTGCCGAATAAGGCAAGCGAAAATTTGTGTGTGCAATAATTTCGCAAAAATCATTCTGAACCTAACGAAAAAAAAAATATATTTCATTGTGTTTGTTTATTATTAAATTATTGTAAACTTATCTAAAATACATTTAGTTGGATTAGGCTAAAATAAATTGCGCTTGTTATAATGTTAGGTAAGTTTTCTAAGGTTCTTTTGGTACAAAATTATTATTTTTTTACATTAACATAAATGAAAAAAATATATCTTTAAACGTATAAGAGAAAATTTTAGAAAGGACTTAATATTAAATGAGTTCTTGCTAATTGACCAGTTTTACCTATTCGACACAAATATATATATATATATATATATATATATATATATATATATATATATATATATATATATATATATATATATATATATATGTGTGTGTGTGTGTGTGTGTGTGTGAGAGAGAGAGAGAGAGAGGGAGGGAGAGGGGAGAGAGAGAAATGTGTTTAAGACTTGTTTGTGTTAATCACCATTTTGTCAAAGGCGCTTGTCGATAAGACACCTGTCCTGTGTGTGTGTGTGTGTGTGTGTGTGTGTGTAGTATAAGGTTAGGAATGTCCCTCGAGGGATCCTAGTTCCTCGTCATCTTACTAATTACTGTACTTACAGCCAACCCATCTATTGTAAACATAGACAGAGATCAACGATAAGAATATTAACAGCTCCGACCAATAATCAGAATGTAATTCCAATATTGCTTGAAAACTTTGTTTCGGGAAGGGAGGGAGGGAGGGAAGGAGGGAGGGAGGGATGGAGGGGAGGGATGAAGGGAGGGGGGGACCTCTGTGTCAACTTCAAACACAAACAACAGCTCCCAGTCACTCCTATCGTCCTATCTTTCTCATTAAAACTATTAACGCTAATCCAGCGCGTCACGGAAGTGTTGCGATAGACACGAGATCCGTCACTGTGATCTGGCCATCTTCCGCGAATTTCATTTTTTGGATCAATACCAAGTTTGAAAAGTAGCAGAAATCGGAACCCTACACACACACACACACACACACACACACACACACACTCATACACACTACTAACACTGCTACTACCACTACTAATAACATAACTACAACTACTACTAACACTACAACTACTACTACTACTAACACTACAACTACTACTACTAACACTACAACTACTACTACTACTAACACTACAACTACTACTACTAACACTACAACTACTACTACTAACACTACAACTACTACTACTAACACTACAACTACTACTACTAACACTACAACTACTACTACTACTAACACTACAACTACTACTAACACTACAACTACTACTAACACTACAACTACTACTACTACTACTACTAACACTACAACTACTACTAACACTACAACTACTACTACTACTACTACTAACACTACAACTACAACTACTACTAACACTACAACTACTACTACTACTAACTTGATAATGCAACTTTTGAGCGACTTCCAGCTATGTTTGTGTATTTTTGGGTATTAGTCTCCTTGAGATAACAAGAGAATGCCTCTTCAGTTTAGCTTCAAAACTGGTATTTCCCAGTGGACGATTTGCATTAGACTTGAGCAATGTCTGTCCTAATTCACTATTTTTCTTGAAAACATTTTGAATTTAATTTCCATATGATGACTCGTAAATGCCTCTCCTGATTCAATTCAAATCTTCACTGCTAACATTTACCTGCAGTACAAACTTATGCCGCACTCTGCACTATTCCAATCGCGTGCACTAAGGCACGTGGGGCTGGGGTTATGGATCACGCAGCGACCGTAACACATCTAGTTATATAATCATTGTTTATCGTCAGGTCACAGATGAGCACTAAAAGGGAGAATGCAGGGACGCTTATGGAAGATCCTGCAGAAGAAACTAGGCTACTGGAAGAAAGTAAGGACCAAGGGAGACAAGGAACTAAAGTATGCGAAAAGGAGGAGGTAGTGGACAGCAGCGGCAAGAGTAGCAGAAGTAGCAGGAACACGCGAAACAGAAATAAGATTAGCAGACAGCTAAGTAGTAGCACTATAAATAGCGAAAGTAGCAGTATAAACACAAGTATCAGCAACATTGTGAGTGAAGGAGACTGGAGAGTGGGTGTACAGCGGGCGGGATGGGCGTGCGGGGACACCGAGGGTGGTGGAAGCCTCCTGCACATACCCATGGTAACCGCCCTCTACCTCCTGCTGGGGGCTGTTCTTCACGCCTCCGCACTCACACAACAACAAAGTAAGTTTGCTCCACAAGTTATCCAATCTCTATTCCTCTCTTTCTCTCATTCAGTCCTCAATAGAGCAAGCCTTTTCAAATGTATGTTAAAAGTAGTGCCTAACATCCCCTCTCCTTCCCATGAGTGAGAAGAAAGAGAGAAAAAAATATTCACAATATGCAGTCATTACCAATCAGTCAATGATTTTACAAGTTCATTCACCAAAGTCCACCTTGGTCTGTACATCAGCTGGGGGAGAGTGGAGAGCTGGGATGGTGACCTACCAGCGAGATGGTCCTGCCTCCATCAACACCTATCTCAGGTACCTGGGAGAG
Organism: Cherax destructor; assembly: GCA_009830355.1. Taxonomy (NCBI): domain Eukaryota; kingdom Metazoa; phylum Arthropoda; class Malacostraca; order Decapoda; family Parastacidae; genus Cherax; species Cherax destructor. The sequence continues at coordinate 165,896 of WNWK01000342.1, forward strand.
ATACCCGAACTAGGCCAGCTCACCATCTGCTTCAGGATGTTCCTCCTTCAGGCCCGTAACGAGATCGTCGTCATCTCGTACGCCAAGGAGAACCATGATAACGAATTATATATTGGTAAGATTATATTAAAAATATCTGTATGTGTTATTTGCATATTCTTAGTGGTATCTTTTCTGAATCTGTTTCTGTGCCAATGATATGTGCCTCCGAAATATTTTATTCGTTATTGTGATTATATTTTCAAAATATGAAGGGATTCAGGGAAAAACGGTTAGCCGGACTCGAGTCCTGGAGGTGGGACCTACAGTGCTTGCACTCTAAAGGAAGGGTTTGGGATATTTGCTGTTTAGAGGGACATCTAAACTGTGGTATCTGTGCGCCTCTGGCAAGAGAGTGATAGTGTGAATGGTAAGTGTTTCTTTTTCGGGTCACCCTGCCTCGGTGGGAGATTTTTTGGATAGATTTACCTATTTCCTTAACTCTTGCTGCTCCGGCACCAAAACCTAGTGCAGAACTGACCTACAAACAGTCAAGTTGGGATGGCCCCATCGCTGAAAAGGTGCTTGCCAACATACTTAGGGTTGTAACATCAGACAGGGAGACTGCCCGTCTCCAAGCTGTGAGTGCACCTCACTCTACCATACTGGGCTCGCGTCCGGCTTCGGAGGAGCTGGAGGAGCTTCATAATCTTTGATATATTGTACCAATGTATTCATGTTCGTGTTTTCTGTCAATGTATTCTGTCTATTAATAAAGTTCATATAGAATATAAAATATAGGGGGTGGTAGAAGAAAATATTCAAACAGCTCTGGGGAGAACCTCGAGTTTTCCCTGATGTACGTTTATTGTCTTCTCTAGGGAGGTACCACCTCTGGAACTAGACATATACGTAATAAGTACGGAAACAGGTAAATCTAAAAGAATTTTATAACATATTCGCTGATATCAATTATCAAATTATCGATCACGTATTGTTTAGATCCAAAAAAAAAAGTCTTATCCACACGATGATGTTCGTTATCACAGGTTTCAGCTACGACAAACAGGAGATGATGCTTGTCTGCTGCCGCCACGAGTGGTACAGGAACGTGAAGGTGAGTGTGAAACTGAGGCTGTGGTCTTCCTTCTGCGTGGCTATGGACTTGGTGGGTCGCAAGATGGAGGTGGTGCAAGATGGTCACATTAAGATGGGCATCATAGAGACCTTTGTCCCTGCAAATGATCTGATGGTCCACAGCGGCGGGAAACTGTATATAGGTCAGGAGCAAGACACTCTAGGAGGAGGATTCAATGAGTTCCAAAGTCTACGAGGCTCACTTGTTGATCTTCGTGTTTATAACTCCATCCTCACTACGGACCAGATGAAGAATTACACCTCTTGTCAGGCCCCGGACAACAGCTCTGTGCCCATCTTGGACTTCTACAATATTACCAGAAAATTTGAAGTCCGCAACGTTGAGATTGAGCAAGTGAGTTCTGAGTTGATATGCGAGCAACGCGAGGAATTTGATATTATATTTCCAGAGCCTCGTCTATTTCAAGAGGGTGAACTACTTTGTCGCATACTCGGTGGAACTCTGAAGGTACCAATCAGCAAGGAGGACAACAGGAAACTGTTCCTTCTGGCAGAAACTTATACGACCGGATGCAGCGACGGAGTTGGCGATATACTCTGGCTTGGCGTTAAAGGCAATGAAAGTAGTCAGACCTGGCAGCACTTTGCTTCTCGCACTCCTATTTTATACTCAAACTTCGAACAGAATAGTGGTCAGCCTATCGAAGAACCGGAAGTCTGCGTTACTTTTAAAGGAAGCAGGAGTATTGTGTCTTACGCCTATGGAAAATGGGTTCCCAGACCGTGCAACTTGGAACGTTGTATCACTTGTCATTTTGAAGAGCTACCGTTCGTAAGAATTCGGGGACTCTGCGGAAAATCAGAATTTGATAGGGAATATTTCCTTCTACAAGATAATAACACAGTTGTTTTCATTGGCGCATATTATTCCTTCATCACTAAACATCTTCCCACGAAGAACAGCACTTCTTCCGGAAACTTTGGGTACTGGTATATAACTCGCTATGATAAATCATCCATCACTGCGAAACTCACCATGAAGTCTCCGACTCACTACCCGACGGGTCTCAACAAATGGATCATCAGCAAGGATGTATGTGGGGAGCAAGAAGTAACCCTCAGGATGACGTCTTGCAAGGACCAACAGTTCTCTTGTGATGATGGTACCTGCATACGCTTGCGTGAGCGTTGCGACATGGAAGTCAACTGCCCTGATGGTTCAGATGAGGTCAGCTGCCGTTTCTTAGTAATTCCTGAAGGATACAATAAGATGACACCGCCGCCCAGAAGAGACCCATCTACTCCCATCAACGTTTACCTCCATGTTCAAATGTTGTCGGTGCGGGCCTTTGATCTCACTGGCTTCAACTTTGTTTGTGAACTTGAAGTTCGCATTGCATGGCATGACGTCAGAATCAAGTTCCATCACCTGAACGAAGCAGAATTCCTGAACACCATCCATCTCACCGACGAGCAGGAACCATGGATGCCCAAAGTTGAGTTCTTCGGCGACGCCTTCACCACAAGCGACGTGAGCGAGCGAAGATCGTTCCTGGTGGCCAAGCGCGTCACGCAACCACTGCCTGACAACGACGAAAACCTCGGTGAAGGTGAGAACTGACATCCTGTTTTCATATCGTGATCTTTTATGAACCAATAAGGATTAAGCCAATAGGGCCACATAGCGCCTAGGGAAAATGGGAGACATTCAAATATGATCCCAGGAAGGGAAGCACAGGTTCAATTCCTTGGTCCAGGAATTATAGATGCCCTTCGTCGGATCAAATAAGAATACCTTCCATTTACCAGGCACTGTCTAACTTGCATGTTAGCGTCTCTTTAATAATAATAATAATAATCAATATTTGACGTTCATTTGATAGTGAGGTCTTAGTTTGTTGATCTGTAAGTGTTTACACTGACTATCTCATTATTCTACATGCCTCCATATTAAATACTTAGGACTTTTATGTACATTGCAGAAATTTACAGGCTAAGAGTTGTTTGTCAACTTCTGTTCATTTTAAAACCCAGGTTTGTCTATGGTTCACTGCCCCTCCCTAGGATGCCAATCAAATTAGTCGACTAACACCCAGGTGACTATTTACTGCCAGGTGAACAGGGGCAGGTGTAAAGTGACTTGACTATACGTTTCCTTTCGCCTGGGAATCGAACTACGGTCCCTACCGTTGCGAGTCCAGCGTTCTGCTATTTAACGCATTGTACAAATAACCCGGACATAGGAGAGGGAAGCTTGTGATGACTTCTCGGTCCGACTTGGACCATTTACAAGTCACAATAACACACGAGTGAGGGAGCGAGTATATATACTGACTCCCTCACTCTCGTATGTAAGTGTGACTTGTAAATGATCCAAGAAGGACCGAAACGTCGCCATAAGCTTCTCTCTTCTATGTGCGGGTTATGTGTATTGTTCCAGTCACGGTATTGTGCCTTTTTGTTATTAATTTTTCTTTATTAATTATGGTCTTTTCTACAGACGAAATCTTTGCCGGGGGAGACAACCCACTGGTGTTAATTAAGAAGCTGACCGTCACTACCTCCTGTCAGTTCGACCTCATCTCCTTTCCCTTCGACACGCAGACCTGCAAGCTGGTAGGTGCCTCTTGCTCCTCCCTGGGACAACGTGACGTGTCAGTTGATGTCAGCCTTGACTCGAGGTCCTCAGTCTATCAATCTTCATGGACTGAGCACATCGAGTCAAGGCTAAAGGACTGATTACCTCAAACTCCTCTTCTTCCACCATTCATATCTATACCGGACTGAGAAAGCCACTGGCTGGCGAAACGTTTCCACAATTTAAGATTCCCAAATGTTACAGAAGTGTCTAGTTCTTCAAGAAATGATGTACACTGTATATACGCAGTTATTCGTGAATTTATTTTCGTGTATTAATATCATGTGTTTTTAATCGTTTGGACTTAATATTTGCTGTTTATATATAATATCGCAATAACTTATTACTGTAATAATTTATGGTCAATAATTATTATATGTTCAATTATGTTTTAATTAATATTATATGCTTCATCGTGGGTGTATGTACTCACCTAGTTGTGTGTGTGTGTGTGTGTGTGCCTACCTGGAGGGTATTCCGGGGGTCAACGCCCCCGCGGCCAGCTCCATGACCAGGCCTCCTGGTGGATTAGGTCCTGATCAACTAGGCCGTTACTGCTGGCCGCACGTAGTCCAATGTACGAACCACAGCCCGGCTGATCCGGCACTGACTTTAGGTATCTGTCCAGCTCCCTCTTGAAGACAACCAGGGGTCTATTGGTATTCCCCCTTATGCCTGGTGGGAGGCCGTTGAACAGTCTGGGTCCCGGACACTCTTTGTGTTTACTCTTAGTGTACTAATGGCGCCCCTACTTTTCATTGGGGATATGTTGCACCGCCTGCCAAGGCTTTTGCTTTCATAGGGAGTGATTTCCGTGTGCAGATTAGGGACCAGTCCCTCTAGGATTTTCCAGGTGTAGATTATGATGTATCTCTCTCGCCTGCGCTCTAGTGAGTACAAGTTAAGTGCTTCCAAGTGTGTGTGTGTCACAGGGTGTGGTGCTGCTTGGACTGACGAAGGATTACATCACACTGGTACCTGAGGGCCCAGGTGTCACCTACGTTGGCAAGAGGAAACTACTTCAGTACTACCTGAAGGAGGAGACTATGTTGCCTCACGATGAGGTGAGCTCTCTCTCCCTCAGGAGTTAGGCTATTCGGCAAGTTCGGCTTATTAGACCGAACTTGCCGAATATATACGTACACTGCCTGAATATATACGTACATTGCTTGAATATATACGTACATTGCTTGAATATATACGTACATTGCCTAAATATATACGTACATTGCCTAAATATTTACGTACATTGCCTGAATATATACGAACATTGCCTGAATATATATATGTACATTCCTGAATATATACGTACATTGCCTGAATATATACGTACATTGCTTGAATATATACGTGCATTGTCTAAATATATACGTAGTCTAAATATATAAGTACATTGCCTAAATGTTTACGTACATTGCCTGATTATACACGAACATTGCCTGAATATATACGTACATTCCTGAATATATACGTACACTGCCTGAATATATATATATATATATATATATATATATATATATATATATATATATATATATATATATATATATATATATATGTACATTGCCTGAATATATACGTACATTGCCTGAATATATAAGTACATTGCCTGAATATATACGTACATTGCCTGAATATATATGTACATTGCCTGAATATATACGTACATTGCCTGAATATATACGTACGCACGTACATACAATCTGAAATGATCTGTCTATTTCAGGCTAACTACAGCGGGCAGGTGGTGAAACTAACCTTCCAGAACCTGTCTACCTTCTACATCACCTCTACATACGTGCCTACCTTCATCATTGTGGTCATTGGTTACCTCGTCTTCTACTTCCCAGTGGATGACTTCAACGAGAGGATCATGGTTGCTCTGACGGCACTGCTGGTCGAGGCTGCCTTTTTCACACAGGTAAGGTGCCCGCTGGATAGGTGGTACCGCTGGCGTTTCATTCGTCAGGAAAATACGCCTCCTGACGCTGGATTAGTAGCGGATCACTGGGGTACAAGTGCTAGGTATCAGTACTCACTTGTTTGTGGTTGCAGTGGGTGGAGTCACAGCTCGTGGCGCGCCCGTGCTAGGCTTCCACTCCACTTAACAAATGTACGGATCACACTGTTTTTACACACCTCTTTGTCAATATATACAAGCTGGATGGTTCTCACGCAACTGAAAATATACGAATAACAAGTCAGTTAGGTTAGGTGAGGTTAGGCTAAGAGTTGTTGTCTTACCTCAGATCATTTCAAAGCCTACCTCTATCTAAAGTATACTACCACCCCGCAGGATGCCACCCACAACAGTCGACCAGCACTCAGGTACCCATTGAATGCTAGGTAAACAGAGGTAGCAGTCTTGCTCATACGTCTCATTCAGCCCATGAATTGAACCCCTTTAGGGTTGTGACATGAGGTAATTTAAAGCTGTAATTCATGTATATACTAAAATAAAAAAAATACTTTACTACCTGTTATAAAACTAACCTCTCAGTGTATATACTCTAGCATGCACACCTTCAGGTGTGCATACACTTAGATACACACTTGGTGTATTTACACCAAAATACACACTTCTGTTTATGTACATTTAGACAAACACCTCAAGATGAATATACAACAAGATATACACTTCTACATTCATATAAAAAGATATACACACCTCTCGTTGTATATCCAGATAATATTAGACACTGTTACCCTCGGTGCATACATACCGAAAGATGTACACATTAAAATTACGCCCGTGTGCCGGTAGTATGACCCTAATATAACTGATGTGACCCCTAATATGGCCCTGACGTGACTGATGCTAATGTAATCCTGACGTTGCCTGCCTCGTCCCACCGACAGACGAGTTCCAACATCCCCCAGACAGCCTACCTCAAGCTGGTCGACATCTGGTTTGTGTACTGCATTATTAGCCTCTTCCTGGTGGTGGTCACCGTCGCCTTCCTCAACTGGTGCAAGGTGAGAGGTGCCGGGTGAGGGGGAAGGGAGGTGCCGGGTGAGGGGGAAGGGAGGTGCCGGGTGAGGGGGAAGGGAGGTGCCGGGTGAGGGGGACAGGGAGGTGACGGGTGAGGGGGACAGGGGTGACATGAGTAGGAACAGAGGGAGGTTAATATTGAAGCTGGTGACATGCTCTTACTTTAAAGAACCCGACCAAACCTGAGATTATATCCCCTTCCTCAGTCGTAGGGAAGCACTAAACTCCTACGGGTTTAGTGCTTCCCTAGGACCATAATAATAAATATAATACAGAAACTATATAAAGTAACTATCAATTAATTATTTTTCCGGAATATCTTATCGTACTCATCTTTTTCTCTTTCCGTAATTCTCAATCTCTCTCTCTCTCTCTCTCTCTCTAGGGTCCAGATGTATAAATCTTTCCATCTAGTTAGTGTATATCTGATTTGGAGAGGGCAAATGTGGTCTGTTTGTCTCTAATTCTATTTATGTCACTTTCTATACAAAACTCTTACTCTTCGACTACAACTCAAGCTGATTATATTACCTCCTGTATGGAGCTTATTCTGTGGGATACAGTATAATAGGAAAACCATCCTGTGTGATGGAGTATGTCAGGAAAACACTTTGTGATGGCATATGACAGGATGGGTATGGGATGACTACCTCCCGTAGGATGGGTATGGGATAACTACCTCCCACAGGATGGGAATTGGGTAACTGCCTCCCACAAGATAGGTATGGGGTAACTACCTCCCCAGGATGGGTAATGGGTGACTAGTAAAGTAGTAAATAGTAAAACTAACTATATTCTCTGGTCTCCCCGGTGTAGAAATGCGCGCCGGCGTGTGTACTGGGGGTGGGTCGCTACATCAGCGATGCCGGAGCGTTGCTCGCAGTTCGACGAGCAGCACTGGCTGCCTGGCTCAACCTTCTGTGTCGCATCCTGTGCCCTGTGCTCACAGCTCTCTTCCTCACCTTCTACCTCGTCATGGCAGCTCTCATCGAGATCCCAGAGCTGAATATACAACTGAATAAATAACTGCTGATTCCCTCATTAGAAAAGGCAAAAAAAAAAAGTGAAAAAAGCAGAATAAAAACAGTGAAATAAAAGTAGAATAAACCCTGTGGAAAAAAGAAAAGTAGAATAAACCCAATGAAAAAAGAGCAGAATAAACCCAGTGCAAAAAAAAGTGGAATAAACCCAATAAAAAAAATTAAAATCAAGCCAGTGAAAAAAGAGCAGAATAACCCCAGTGAAAAATGATTAGAATAAACCCAATGAAAAAAGAAGAGTAGAATAACCCCAGTGAAAAAAGGGGAGCAGAATAAACCCAGTGGAAAAAAATGAATTGCAGAATAAACCAAATGAAAAAAAGGGTAGAATAACTCCAGTAAAAAAAAAAGAGCAGAATAAACCCAGTGGAAAAAATAATAGCAGAATAAACCCATTATTAAAAGCATGTGTAATAAACCAAGCCATCGTATATTAGATGTAAAAACAAAAAAATAATAGAAGAATTAGGCGAATTTTCGGATATCAAAACCGTCAAAAATAACTATATTAGTCTATTTGATTTGTGGGTTATTTGTGGACGTTAATGGGGATCACCACCCCCATACTGCTGGGTCCCAGACCAATTCTCCCTGCTGATGATATGCAGGCGGATGGCGCAGAATGTTTATATATTTGACATTATTTTATTAATTAATGGGACGAGTCTGCATGTGACATACTGAAGTGTTGGACAAAAAGTTCTTCAAGATGAGTTAAATACTCTTCTGAGTTACGAACACTAATGTAATTTAATAACAATCCGTCACCCATGCTCATAAGTTAGGATAGATTAGGTTAAGGTGGATTAGGTTAGGTTAGGCTTGCTAGGCTATATGCACGCACCAACAAAGCATAACCTATCCTAGCTTACATGTTAAAAAATAATATTTTATTTCTCTTTAAATATCATTTGATATGTAAGGATATTACTAATGGCTCTTGTAGCCACATGTAGGAATTGTTCGGACATCGAGCAAATACGTAATATGAATTACGAAAATGAGAATATTCACTTTCAGCACCATACGATCAGTTAATACTTATAATACCTCGTTCCCGACGGGAACTATGTCACATCCTGTGGAAATGAATGTGACAAAGTTTAGAATAGTCAAAGCAGATTACGTCTTTATTCTTCGAAATCATTCCCAGATTTATCTTCTAAGGTAATCTGCCAAGGCCGACGCCTGTTACATTATCTTTACAGCGACGCAGATTTATCTTAGTTCATACTGTATTTGGAGGGACATGTCATAAAGCAATTTCGAAAAATTAATGTCACAACACTAGGTATTATATATTTCTCAGTGTATACACACTGAGAGGTATATATCTCTGTATATATATATAAAGTAGTAATAGTATTAGTTACCCGGTCACATTTATTAAAACATTTAAATATTGAAAGACCGTCAATAATCTACATATTACGAGAACAGAAAAAAAAATAGATACATTTGAATATTCACCCAGCCATCTCTGTTTTTGTAATGTGGTCCCTCTGGGGTGACTAGCAAGACTGTTGGATAAAGGGAAAGACACCCTGTTCTCCGCAAAGCTTTTTTTTCTTTTAATGATGCCTGTCACTTCATTGTACTTTTCATGTCATCCCTTGCAACTTGCACAGATCAAATTATGCAAACCATATTTATCAGTTGTCACCTTGCAATAAATACACTTGCAACTATTGTAAACAGAAGCAACACGGGAGATCAGAGTGACCCGTATATATAAAAAAAAATTCTAAATCTGACCTTTCTTTGTCAAGACAACGTTTCGCTTGAAGACCAATGTTTCTCAAGTCTATGGAAAGTACATGAAAGCATCGGCATATATTGAGAGAGCATGTGACGAGACGATGTGGCATCTGAACTTAGGTCGGGTCCACAGGCTGTCATCTGAACTTAGGTCGGGTCCACAGGCTGTCATCTGAACTTAGGTCGGGTCCACAGGCCGGGTCGTGTTGAGGAGCGTGGGAGCTCAATGCTCTCCACACATTCCTGTGAGATGTTTTGCCCGTGTTACACTGTACGTTTTATAGACTTCGGAAAGTTTGGTCTCCAGGCGAAACCTTGCCTTGATGAAGAAGAAACAATGTGTAAAAATAACGTGGCTAAAGAAATTCACTGAATACACTTATGAAAAGAAAGTTATGACGTTTCGGTCCCCCGTGGACCACTGTCATGTCAAAACTAAGAGAGAAAAATAGAAGACCGGGAAGATGACAAAAGCGATGGGTAGACGTAGTAATTACGTCTACCCATTGCTAATTAGTAATAGTAGTAGTAGCAGCAGCAGTAGTAGTATTAGTAGAAGAAACAACAGCTTAATAAAGTCTTAATAAAGTTCCCATTCTTATATAGTGTCTTTATTTATCAGTATATCGGTTTTATTATTTTATTATTATTGTTCCCTTACTGTATTTTTTATTAACATCAAACTGTACTAACAAATACATCAGCTGATACAACAAACATGGCGCCTAGATTATCGAAGCTACGGATATAATCGTGAATGGTTGGTAATCATGTCTGATTACGACGTACAGGAAAATTACTTGTAGTGATAAAATGTTCTACCTTGGAGTGACTGTTAGCAAACAGCAACAGCAGCAGCATCAGAAGCAACAACAGCAGCAGCAGCAGCTGTTGCATCTCTCATGGACTACAAAGATGCCGCCTCGCCTCCTCAATAAATATCACCACCTGCAATTATACACAGAATTTTTATTTAATGATAATGTTCGTTTGTAGGACAAACTAGCATAAATACTTTATATATATATATATATATATATATATATATATATATATATATATATATATATATATATATATATATATATCGTAAAATTGGTCGATTAGCAAGAACTCATTTAAAATTAAGTCCTTTCTAAAATTTTCTCTTATACATTAAAAGAGGCATTACCTAACCAAGTAGTTAGACTGTTGGGTTTAGTCCTGACTCTTTCTCTTCTACTTCAGCTCTTCCTCTCACCGGCTATTCTTCTTCTGTCCCCACTTCCCCCTCGCCCCTAGTGGGTCCTTACCTGAGAGTCTGAACTGAACTGAACTGAAACATTAAAAGATATACATGTATATATATATTTTTTCATTTATGTTAATGTAAAAATTAATATTTTTGTACCAAAAGAACCTTAGAAAACTTACCTAACCTTATTATAACAAGAGCAATTTAATTTAGCCTAATCGAACTAAATATATTTTAGATAACTTTACAATAATTTAATAATAAACAAACACAATGAAATATATTTTTTCGTTAGGTTCAGAATGACTATACTATATATAATGTATGTGTGTATATATATATATATATATATATATATATATATATATATATATATATATATATATATATATATATATATATATATATATATATATATATATATATATATATATATATATATATATATATATATATGCAAGACAACCACTATGAAAAATAGAGAATTCCAAGCGCTGTCGTGACTACTCACATTATCATAGTTCCTTGATAATGTGAGTAGTCACAACGCTTTGGAATTCTCTATTTTTCATGGTGTGTCTTGCATATTTGATATCACCTGTTTACTGTGATCTTTTTGCATATATATATATATATATATATATATATATATATATATATATATATATATATATATATATATATATATATATATATATATATATATATATATATATATATATATATATATATATATATATAGTAATATATATATATATATATATATATATATATATATATATATATATATATATATATATAGTATATATATATTATTATATATATATATATATATATATATATATATATATATACATATATATAGGTCGTGACTTAAGAAGGTCTGCGTTGTGTCTCACTGATACAGGCAGTTTTAAGGACCTGGTCAGAGGTCTGTTGTTTCTCTCATTCATCTTCTCTTTTTTTTCTTCCCGAGAGATCTGAATAATTTTTGTTTAATCGAAGGTTGTGAATAGTGTGGACACTTGTGTATGAAACGTTTCGCCTTAATTAGGACTGATAAAGCCAGTCAAGGCGAAACGTTTCTTTTAACAAATGTCCTGAAGTATTAAGTTTTTTTTTTTTCCTGTTTAAAGGCAGATCACATTTTTTTAGTCCTTGTTCAACTCTCGTTTTGTATTTGTTATTTCTTGTAGACAGTTCTTACTATATACCTTTGATGAGTTTCGAGTCTTTCTACTCCCTGAGCCCGGCCATGGGCTAGGCTCGTCTGGTGCTAGCCTGGTCAACCAGGCTAGCATAGGGAAGATGAAGGAAAAAATAAAAACTAATGCACATATTCTCGTCTACTCGAAATTCTGAGCAAATATTCAAAATTTCCTTGCAAGACAAAATGCTCTTCATAAATGCAGGTAAATGGACATAGATGAAATTAATGTGACATTTACAATACCGTTTCGCTCCCCAGGAGCTTTGTCAAGCCGTTACAAAGCTCCCGGAGAGCGAAACGTTGCCACAATAAAATATCACAGGAGGAGGTGTTGATTCACCGGGAAATCTCCCGGCCCGGGTCTTTACCAGATGGCGACCCGGCTCCGGCTCCCTGGCGTGGGAGTAGCAGAGACCGAAGTCTCCCATGGGAGGGGGTACCCCTCAGCGGTGGGACCAACTGGTCCCAGACCTAGCCATATTCGCCCACAAGCACGAGGCAGGTAGGTAGATAGTTGCTAGGCCACTCTGGTCTGCCACCTTCCCCGCCCCAAGGAGGCTGACGGGAAGGACAGGCTTGTGAGCCGCAGATGGTAGCAAGCTCCAGCCTTGGCACCTACCCTGCCCTAGAAGGGCTGGGCATGGTGATCGACAAAAAATATCACATTAGTTACATCTACCTCTTTATAACCAGTGGTTTTTTTTCATTAATCTATAAATCCATGCTAATTATTCTTGGTAACAGGTTGTAACTAACCATTATAAGCTTTTTGTAAATAAAGATTTCGATTTTTTTTTTTTTAATTTCAATATTTTGTACATCTTACGAAATGTACTTGTGGTAACAACGCTTTAAGACCCTGGAAGTCTGTGTGTTACTGTCTGTGTTACCCTCCACAGGATGGATTTAGTGTACACGGTACACCAGCTGTTTTAGCATCAATAGGTTAAGTTAGGTAAGGTTTGTTAGGAAACAGGACAAGTGTCTCCTGACACGGGTCTTCGTCATACGATGATCCACAGTTGGATCGTTTGGTCATCTGACCGAGGCCTTCTTCTGGCTTACCCGTCCACCGCTTTCAAAATAATGGTTATGTTTATAACCATTTCTTTCAGTATGCAGCACCAATAATAAAATTTACAGTATTTATGGGAGACGTGCATACGTGCCCCTGCCCACACGCCCAGTTAGACCAGAGCACCACCCACATCTTCCATCCTCTACCACCCCGCCACCCGTCTCGCCCACCTGTCTTCTACCCCCACCCTCCCCATATAAGCACTCTCGACCCCTGCCATATCCAAGAGAAATGAAACCAGGCCAAAATCGAAATATATATACTAACTGAACAAGCAATAAGGAAGAGCTGTTTTAGGTACGCGAATATTTTTGGTTGGATAAAAGGAGCATTGAGTTTAAATAAATAGTAGAACTGGAACAACAGAGACTTACCTAGAATGCTAATTACCTTGCCAGGAGAAGGTAACATACTGAAGACGAGAGGGAGAAATATGGGAAGATACTGACCAGAGAGCAAAGAAACTGTTAGGTACTAAGAACCATGAGAAATGCAGAGAGGACAGTCAAAGAATAATCACTACAGTAGTCACTTACAACCTTCCTTCGAACAAGAAAAAATCCAGACAAGAATACAAAAGAAAGATGAGAAATTAACAGGTTGTTTTGTTGTATTTGTATGAGGCAAGACCAGAATGTCCAGAGATTTTTGAGAAGACTAATCCTGGACTTGAGGGACATGAACAACGAGCAAATACCGAACGAAAAGAACTTCCATGTCCTTACTGACACTAAAAATATGGACAAAGAGACTTTTTGACTTGAGAAAGACCAGAATAAAAGGACATGGAAGCAGAACGCAAATGTACCACAAAGATAGCAGAGATTACTTCATTATAAATGTAGGAAAGACAGACGTGGGTTAAGAGGCGGCGGAGACAAGTTATTTACAATACATAGTTTCTAAAGTGGATATGATAAGGTCCAGGCGCTAGACATCAAATGCGTCAGTTGACTGCACGATAAGAAACAACACCAAAGGCTGAAATTCGACCCCATCACCAGGCACAAATCACAATTGATGAAAGATATTACAGACTGCGACAACGGGAAAAATCTAATCAGAGGACCCAAGTTTTTGCAGCAGTTGTACATGTGTGATACACAGTACTGACAAGACGAAGAATTAGACACATGTGCAACATTTGGGTACCTTTATTGTAGACGTTTCGCCATCCAGTCGTTTTATCATTAAAGCCACTGGAGAAACGTCTACAATAGAGGTACCCAGATGCTGTACATGTATCTATTCTTCATACTGCAGCTCTGACATCCTAGGAAGCAGTGACACACACACACACACACACACAGGTGTGTGTTGGACATATGAATGATGACAATTCCCAGGACGATACAGACGATTCTCATGCGAGGCGTCGGTCTCTTTTATACAACGTGACTGATGTTCCCGACACTAGTAAACATTAAATGACATCAGGAGTGAAATCTCTTTACTGTGACATCTCAATGGTGCGACATTGTCATTGATGTCAGCTAGGCTTGTATACCTTATAATGGTGCCCTGTGGCCTGCAGGCTAAAGCTCTCACTTCACACGGCGAGGGTCCGGGTTCGATTCCCGACGAGAGTAGAAACATTGGGCGTATTTCTTTATACCGGTTGTCTATGTTCCCCATCAGTAAAATGGGTCCCTGGGTGTTAGTCGACTGGTGTGGGTCGCATCCTGGGACAAAACTGACCTAATTTGTCCGAAATGCTCTGCATAACAAGCGGCTTTCTATGTCATTGATGTCAGCTAGGACTGTATACCTTGTACAAGTACTTGTAGAAATAAAGATATTATATTATTATCATTGTCTTGATATTATGAATGGTAAAATGCGCGTTCGACAGAATTTAAACGACGTGTGAATTGCACTTTGTGTAGAATTAAACCTGTACAAGGAGAGATGAAGGCTCGATTCTCCGTCCACTAATCGCCGAACAGACGCGCTACTACAATTAACTCCACAGGAATAGGAAAAGACGGAATGGTATTATTACTAGTGTTGGATGACGCTAGCGCGCAACCAAAATAATCTCACTTCACTTGGGCTATACTAGTATCTAAAGGTCTCTTTCGAAAAAAAGTTATTGACTGTATTCTGATTTTCAGTATATTAACCGTTTTCAAAAGTCAGCGAGACTGCAGTATGAGTCTCTATATTCTCAGGGGCGGATTTACTATGAAACTAATGAAGCAGCTTCAGGGCCCCTAATACCGGAGGGGCCCCAGAAACGACTTTAGTTCATATTGTTTAGAAAAAATTGGGTCCACTGTATGATAAGCGTTTTTTTTTTTAAATAATATAGTGTAATTCAATACAAAATAATAGTTAAAATAAAAATTAAAAGGTTATTAAAGTATGTAGGCTAGCCGTTGCTAGTTGGGAAGGTGACCCATACTAGCTTTCATGGACCCAAAAATGTAGGTCCGCCACTGCATATTCTACATATTCATGAAAGGTAGGGTTTAGATTTGATTCAAGGAAGGGAAGAAGATTCAAATCCTTTGATCAAGAGCCCCTCCACCGCGGGGAGGGACCCCCCCTTCCCCGAAGGGAAGAGGCCCCCTTAATAATGCAAACTAGGCTGTCCGGGTGGCTGATACTATATCATTGCTGACGGGCAGTAACCAATATTTAATATTACAAGTTAAGGCGTCACTCTCAGTGTAGATAACGCTGAACAACTTAGTTCTTAACATTGCTTTATATAAAATATTTAGTCTGGAGCACAACTTAGCACTTCTTTATCGAATATCGCAGTTGACTAACAAACTTAAGCAAAGTGGTAGCCTCTTAAATATTTTGTACGTAAAATTGATTTACCAGTTGAAGGCAACGTATATAGAAAAAATTATTCAGTTCCAAACTGACCTCCCAGAGATATATGATCAAACTTAGCATTAAGAAAAAGGACTTTCACTATGCCTAGTAGGACTTTTTTTTCTAGTGCAAAAACTCGCCTTGGTTGGTAACTCTTCCTCAAGTTCATATCAAGACGGTAACTTCACATGGAAAATCCCCGAGAAGCTTGCCGTATGTCGCTCTCTGTCTTATCAGTTTCATGTATTTTATCATCAACCGCAGTGTGCCGAGATCAGTTCAGTTGCAGTGTGCTTGTAACACCCTCAACAGCACTTCAGTGATCGTGTGCTCCTAGCCCTGACCACGGCCCTGACCACAGCACTTCAGAGATAGCTTGCTCATATTCTCAGCCCAGCACTTCAGCGATAGTATGCGCGTACCTCTTACCACAAAACTTCAGTGACAAGCGTGCTTGTAGCCCTCACCACAACACTTCAGTGACAAGCGTGCTTGTAGCCCTCACTACAACACTTCAGTGACAAGCGTGCTTGTAGCCCTCACCACAACACTTCAGTGACAGAGTGCTCGTAGCCCCCACCACAATAACCACTACGGATCAAGATGGTGATATTACCAATCCACATCTTCATGTTGTACCTCGTTATGAGTGCAGTTCTGCATGCGAGGAGCACTTTTTTGGATATTACATATGAGTCAAGATGCCCCAACTCTGACGATATTTCTCCATGTACGTGTCTGCCGGAGGACGATATCATTGACTGTTCAGAGGTCGCCAGTGAGGAAGAGCTGGCACAAGCGTTCACTGCAAATTTCCCCAATCTCAACTTCAACATGCTCACTATAGTGAACAACACCAACCTGAGGGTGCTGAGAGACGGTACCTTTGGCAATGCTACCTTCCAAGTGATGCATATAAAGAACGGCGTCCTAGAGGAAATCGAACCCAATGCTTTATCTGCCAGCTTCTCTACGGCCCATGAACTAATGTTCACCGATAACAACATAACAAAGTTCCCCTTTCAAATTCTGTCGATGTTCACCAGGCTAGCGATTATAAACCTCAACGGGAACAACCTGCAGGAGTTCCCCACGATAGAGTCGAAGACACTGCAGTGGATAGAGCTAGGTTTCAACCCTCTCGGTCACATGCCTAACAACTCGTTTCTCAAGACACCCTCGCTCGTCCTCCTTCACCTCCGTGGATCACAACTTGAAGAGATAATCTCAGGTAGGAATTAAGTCACAATTCTGTGGCTGCGACAATCCACAACTGACCCACACTTTGGAATCGAAGCTTCAGACAACGTTTCGGTCCCTCCTGAATCACCAACTAGTGACTTGATGATGATTCATTTGTACCACTGAGAAGTATTTATTGCACTTAAGTTTTGAATATATCGTCCATTTTTAGGCAGAGTTGATCAAACAACTTGAACTGCATTATAACATTAAAAAAAAATGCACCAAAAGTAACTTAGGAACAAGGCACAAGAGTGCCAAAATTCACGTAATACATTTGATCCTAATTCTATGCAACCTACCATAGGTCCGCGAAAATTTATTTAGTATTATTTAACGTGAATGAAATACATTAATTTTCAGATATTTAAGCCAAGATTGCAAACTGTCGAAAAACCACGACATATGTCTAATAGACATATGTATATCGACATAGACATTGTCTATATAGATATACATCTGCATACTATACCGTATATTTAAAACAAAAGCGTTTAAGATAATTCGCGGTGTTTTTCTGACTTCATAAAAGAAAATGTAACAGTGAGCATATGTCTGCCGGGATGCCTCCTTGCTAGTGATAGGCTTTTGATCCAAGGAACTGGGGTTTAACCTGCCCTTCATCGGGTTAAACCTACTTACCTCCCATTCTCCAAGCACCTTGACAGGCTGTGATAACTTTGTATGCCTTTCGGACGCAGGTACCAACAGCCTGGTTGATTACATTTAACAGAGAAGCCTAGCCTCAGGCTGGGCTGAGAGATAAGTAGAACTCTTGAAACAGGACACAGGTATGTCCAGTAGGAAGTGAATGGTAACGAGACAGCGAAATTTATGTTACCTTATACATTAAGCAGAAGAAAATCAAAATAAAATGGCTGCAAGTCACAATACCGTGGTTGCGATAAGTCACAATACCGTGGTTGCAACAAGTCACAATACCGTGGTTGCAACAAGTCACAATATCGTGGTTGCAACAAGTCACAATATCGTGGTTGCAACAAGTCACAATACCGTGGTTGCGAAAAATCACAATACCGTGGTTACAACAAGTCACAATACCGTGGTTACAACAAGTCACAATACCGTGGTTACAAGAAGTCACAATACCGTGGTTGCAACAAGTCACAATACCGTGATTGCGATAAGTCACAATACCGTGGTTGCGACAAGTCACAATACCGTGGTTGCGATAAGTCACAATACCGTGATTGCGATAAGTCACAATACCGTGGTTGCGACAAGTCACAATACCGTGGTTACAACAAGTCACAATACCGTGGTTGCAACAAGTCAAAATACCGTGGTTGCAACAAGTCACAATACCGTGGTTGCAACAAGTCACAATACCGTGGTTGCAAGAAGTCACAATACCGTGGCTGCAACAAGTCAAAATACCGTGGTTGCAACAAGTCACAATACTGTGGTTGCAACAAGTCACAATACCGTGGTTGCAACGTCACAATACCGTGGTTTCAATAAGTCACAATACCGTGGTTGCAACAAGTCACAATACCGTGGTTGCAATATGTCACGATACCGTGGTTGCAACAAGTCACAATACCGTGGTTGCAATAAGTCACAATACCGTGGTTGCAATAAGTCACAATACCGTGGTTGCAATAAGTCACAATACCGTGGTTGCAACAAGTCACAATACCGTGGTTGCAACAAGTCACAATACCGTGGTTGCAACAAGTCACAATACCGTGGTTGCAATAAGTCACAATACCGTGGTTGCAACAAGTCACAATACCGTGGTTGCAACAAGTCACAATACCGTGGTTGCAACAAGTCACAATACCGTGGTTGCAATAAGTCACAATACCGTGGTTGCAACAAGTCACAATACCGTGGTTGCAATAAGTCACAATACCGTGGTTGCAACAAGTCACAATACCGTGGTTGCAACAAGTCACAATACCGTGGTTGCAATAAGTCACAATACCGTGGTTGCAATAAGTCATAATACCGTGGTTGCAATAAGTCACAATACCGTGGTTGCAACAAGTCACAATACCGTGGTTGCAATAAGTCACAATACCGTGGTTGCAATAAGTCACAATACCGTGGTTGCAATAAGTCACAATACCGTGGTTGCAACAAGTCACAATACCGTGGTTGCAATAAGTCACAATACCGTGGTTGCAACAAGTCACAATACCGTGGTTGCAATAAGTCACAATACCGTGGTTGCAACAAGTCACAATACCGTGGTTGCAACAAGTCACAATACCGTGGTTGCAACAAGTCACAATACCGTGGTTACAACAAGTCACAATACCATGGTTGCAACAAGTCACAATACTGTGGTTGCGACAAGTCACAATACCGTGGTTGCAACAAGTCACAACTACCCCACATGTTGCAAACGGAAATGAGTCGACGTGTCGCTCCATCCTGGACGATTATCGTCTTGACTTGTTGGTCCAGAGGGAACCAAAATGACTGATTAATGGTGTTTAAAGTCAATCGCCTACACAATCGCTGCGTGTAACCTATTCAACACCAGTCAAAAATACCTTAATTCATTAAATAGGGATTAAAATTAAAATAAATTCTGTGTATATACACTTGAGACATATACCTCAGGGTGTATGTCTCAGTGTGAATTGGTTGTAATTTATTATTTTGACTTATTATTATTATTATTATTATTATTATGGAAAAACACAAAACCTGTATGCACCATAAAGCATCCGGGGATTGGCAAACAATTAGGTTTGATCCGAGGTAGGTTCCAGTTCCTTGGATACAGAACTTTTCCCCATCATATCCCAGGTATCCAGTACCTCGATTGTTAGCGCACTCAGCTCACACACTGTGGTCCGGGGGTCGATCCACGGTACGCCTGGAAATATTAGATAATGTTTCCTTAAGATACCTGCTGTACACGTTCACCCATCAGTAAAATGGGTACCTGGGTGTTAACCGACTGGTGTGGGTGGCATCCTGGGACGAAATTGACCTAATTTGCCCGAAATGTTCAGCATAACAAGGGACTTTGTATATAGTAGTATGTCAGGTAGGCCTGTATACCTTCTACATGTACTTATTATTATTATTATCATCAAGGATTATCAGACGAGACTGCGGGTTCCCAGGTCAGCATTATATGCTTCTAGACATGGCATTTGCATAAATTTATCGCTGATACTGTATCAGCATTTTTGTGTCGTACAAATAAATATTTTGTATTAATAATTATTAAGTTTATTTTTATTAACATTTTTAAGAGTTAGGAACCTTGTCTTATGTATTTAGGTACCTCTTGTACAGGAACCACGACTCCTGGGATATCCCAAACTACTTCCTCCCCAACAGGAACCTTGACTCTTGGATTGTCCTTGACTACCTGCTCCTCCTTCACAGGAACCCTGGCCAACCTGCCTCACCTAGAGTATGTGACCCTCACCAACAACTACCTCACCAGACTACCTGAAGATACAGTCGTTCTCAAGGACTCTCACGCCTTGCTCAACTTTGCCTACAATAACATCAGCAGCGTCTCCGTCGGCGCCTTCAGAGGTAGCATCTCCCTTCTAACACATCTGAAGTATTATTATTAATTGTGGCTAAATATCCTTTTTTTTTTTAGAGAGAGAGATTTATGTAACTTACCCTAACTTAAACAAACCTAATTCATCTTAACCTAATCCAACCGAACTTAATATAAAGATAAGATCATAAGTATTTGTAAGTTTACAGGGAAAGGAAAAAAAATGATGATTGGAATTGTGTTAATATAAGTGAGGTTGGTGTCTCAGGTATGACCTCTGGCACCGTGTATGTGAGCTACAATAAGCTGGAGACCCTGGAGGAGGAGGTGTGGAGGCCACTACTAGAATTGGAGATCTTCGTCGAGGCTTCAGGTGAACATTTTCGTTTTTTGTTTTGCCCCCGAAGCGGCAAGTTTATTGTGCACCCCAAATGCATATATATATATTTATATATATATATAACCATATATATATATATAACCATATATACATGTACACCTGTAAATCCTTTTGGGGGTAGTGCTTGGGTCTTCTGTGCATGTATGCCTATATTAATACATACATATACATTTTTAGAGTTCTGTCAGTCAGGTTGTAACATCAGCACCAGAAATTTGTTTTGGGAGAGGTCGAGTCTCTGAGCTTGTAGTCATTATTTTATAATACACAGAGCCCCGGTGGCCTGGTGGCTAAAGCTCTCGCTTCACGCACGGAAGGCCCGGGTTCAATTCCCGGTGGGTTGGAAACATTTCAAAGTGTTTCCTTACACATATTTTTCTTCCAGCAAGCATGTGTGAGCGTGTTAGATAGGAGTGAATGGAGACGAATGGTTTTTGGGACCTGGCGATCTGTTGGAGTGTGAGCAGGGTAACATTTTGTGAAGGGATTCAGGGAAACCAGTTAATTGATTTAGTTGGACTTGAGTCCTGGAAATGGGAAGTACAATGCCTGCACTTTAAAGGAGGGGTCTGGGATAGTGACAGCTGGGAGGGACTATTCTCAGCTGTCGTATCTGAGCTCCTCTGCAAAGACAGTGATTATGTATGAGTGTGGTGAAAGTGTTGAATGATGATGAAAGTATTTTCTTTTTGGGGATTTTCTTTCTTTTTGGGTCACCCTGCCTCGGTGGGAGATGGCCGACTTGTTGAAAAAAAAATATACATGTATTAATACAGGCCTTTCCTTTTGATGTATGCGCGTTTTTAGAGTTTATGTAAGACTATAACAAAGCCTCATTTGGGTGAAAAGTCGTATTAATATAGGTCTTCCCTTTTGCTGTATGCTCATTTTTACCAACTGTCGGCTATGATATACTTATGTTTACCTCAAATAATTCCATGTCGTTCCTACAGGTAACCCGTTCATCTGCGGCTGTGACGTGGCCTGGATAGTACGTAACCCCAACTTCCCCTTCCTATTCAGCTACAACACGATCTGTGCCGATGGCACGTATCTGCGAGAGCTGGACCCAGCATCCTTCGAACAGTGCTAATATTATCGTATATGAAGAGTTAAGAGTTCATTGTGCGTGCAGATGATCTACCGAGTCACGAGAACATCAAAAATAATCCTTACAGCACTTGTTTTGAGATCTAAAGGTTGATGTCAGCCGACAAATCATGTGGTGAAAACTAAGATCTTCTGACGCCCAAGGAATTCTTGATTCCTCACTTTATTCTTTAAGATATCCTATTTTTGTATGACCCGTAACGGTCATAATACAGCGCTTGGGAAATATGAGGTGGTCAGGTTTGATCAGAGAGTATCCCCAACTCTTTGCATCAAGCGCTCTTTATCCTTCCAGGACTAAGAATTAGTTTGAAGCGTTTCATACTGCTGAGGATTCTGAGCAGTCTTCCTTAATGCTCTGGAGACACTTGCTAGGCTCGTGGACGGGCACCTGCTAGGCTCGTGGATGGGCACCTGCTAGGCTCGTGGACCGGCACCTCCTAGGCTCGTGGACCGGCACCTCCTAGGCTGGTGGACCAGCACCTCCTAGGCTCGTGGGCCGGCACCTGCTAGGTTCGTCGACCGGCACCTGCTAGGCTTGTGGACCGGCACTTGCTAGGCTCGTGGACCGACACCTCCTAGGCTCGTGGACCAGCACCTCCTAGGCTCGTGGACCGGCACCTATGCTCGTGTCCTAGGCTCGTGGAACGGCACCAGCTCTCCAGGTGATCTGCGAGGGACAATAGTATATACTCTTGAGATCACCTGTGAGGCTGAGGGGCTTTTAAAATCTAAAAGGTTGAACCTGACTTCACTTTGCTTTACATACGGGTTTAGCGCTCTCTGCTACAGTAACAAAAATTATACTGAATTAACGTACCTTCATTTTATTGTTCGTTAATTATATATGTGTGAACCCTCGGTTTTCGTCGATAATTCTTTCCAGAATGCTGTTCGAATGCCGTTACCGAATGAATTTGTTCCCATAAGGACGAATGTAAATTAGATTAGTCCGTTTCAGACCCCCCAAAAAAACACTTACAAAAATACACTTACATAATTGTTCGAGTTGGGAGCTGTACGAAAACCGAGGGTTATATATATATATATATATATATATATATATATATATATATATATATATATATATATATATATATATATATATATATATATATATATATATATATATATATAATAGAAACTTTTCCAAATAAGTCGAGTGAAAAATTCAGTGTGGCAATAACCTCATTAAAATCAGTCTGAACATAGTGAAATTAATAGGCTTCAATGATGTTAAATAATGCTAACTAAATTTAAGGTGACCTGGGATATTTTGCGAAGGATAAGGCTTATTTATAGCACCTTATTTTAAGCAAGATTAGGTTAGGTCAAGTTAGTTGTGGGGAAAAAATGTGTGCTATGTTATTTGACAAAAATATGTATATGCATATCGTCACACACACACACACACAGAAACAAGGGGTCACAATTAGAAGTTGAAGACTCAGATGAGTCAAAGGTATGTTAGGAAGTATTTCTTCAGCCACAGAGTAGTCAGGAAGTGGAATAGTCTAACAAGTGATGTAGTGTAGGCAGAAACCATACATAGCTTTAAGACGAGGTACTATAAAGTTCATGGAGCAGAAAGAGAGAGGACCCAATAGCGATCAGTGAAGAGGCGGGACCAGGAGCTGAGTCTCGACACCTGCAACCACAATTAGGTGAGTACACACACACACACACACTATGCAAAATAGATATATGTTCGTTACTAACTGCTGTTTAACCAACTTTTACACAGA
This sequence comes from Cherax destructor, assembly GCA_009830355.1. Classification (NCBI taxonomy): domain Eukaryota; kingdom Metazoa; phylum Arthropoda; class Malacostraca; order Decapoda; family Parastacidae; genus Cherax; species Cherax destructor. The sequence goes on from WNWK01000342.1 coordinate 189,745, forward strand.
GTTCCCGACACCACTGGGCTGGTGTCGTATACAATGAAAATACAACAAAATTATGTTAAATCTACTTTAATTGTACATTTATGAACTAGGTTATCATTAAGTATCCCCTCGCTACTGGGGATACTCGTATATTATTGTTATAGGCTAATAAGCATTAATAAGTATTCTAAGGAGGCTTATAATAAATATATCTACAATATATAACAGCGAGCACTTTCCTTTTCCTAAGTACTGTGAAAAGTGAAGGGTAGAAGACAACAGTTTGTGTACTGAAGGGTAGAAGACAACATGGTTAGTGTATTGATGGGTAGAAGACAACATGGTTAGTGTATTGAAGGGTAGACGACAACATGATTAGTGTATTGAAGGGTAGACGATAACAGTGTTAGTGTACTGAAGGGTAGAAAACAGCATGGTTAGTGTATTGAAGGGTAGAAGACAACATGGTTAGTGTATTGAAGGGTAGAAAACAACATGGTTAGTGTATTGAAGGGTAGACGACAACATGGTTAGTGTATTGAAGGGTAGACGACAAGTGTTAGTGTACTGAAGGGTAGAAAACAGCATGGTTAGTGTATTGAAGGGTAGAAGACAACATGGTTAGTGTATTGAAGGGTAGACGATAACAGTGTTAGTGTACTGAAGGGTAGAAAACAGCATGGTTAGTGTATTGAAGGGTAGAAGACAATATGGTTAGTGTATTGAAGGGTAGAAAACAACATGGTTAGTGTATTGAAGGGTAGACGACAACATGGTTAGTGTATTGAAGGGTAGACGACAAGTGTTAGTGTATTGAAGGGTAGAAGACAACATGGTTAGTGTATTGAAGGGTAGAAGACAACATGGTTAATGTATTGAAGGGTAGAAGACAACATGGTTAGTGTATTGAAGGGTAGAAGACAACATGGTTAGTGTATTGATGGGTAGAAGACAACATGGCTAGTGTATTGAAGGGTAGAAGACAACATGGTTAGTGTATTGAAGGGTAGAAGACAACATGGTTAGTGTATTGAAGGGTAGAAGACAACATGGTTAGTGTATTGAAGGGTAGAAGACAACATGGTTAGTGTACTGAAGGGTAGAAGACAACATGGTTAGTGTATTGATGGGTAGAAGACAACATGGTTAGTGTATTGAAGGGTAGACGACAACATGGTTAGTGTATTGAAGGGTAGACGACAACATGGTTAGTGTATTGAAGGGTAGAAGACAACATGATTAGTGTATTGATGGGTAGAAGACAACATGGTTAGTGTATTGAAGGGTAGACGACAACATGGTTAGTGTACTGATGGGTAGAAGACAACATGGTTAGTGTATTGAAGGGTAGAAGACAACATGGTTAGTGTATTGAAGGGTAGAAGACAACATGGTTAGTGTATTGATGGGTAGAAGACAACATGGTTAGTGTACTGATGGGTAGACGACAACATGGTTAGTGTATTGAAGGGTAGAAGACAACATGGTTAGTGTATTGATGGATAGAAGACAACATGGTTAGTGTATTGAAGGGTAGACGACAACATGGTTAGTGTATTGAAGGGTAGACGACAACATGGTTAGTGTATTGAAGGGTAGACGACAACAGTGTTAGTGTACTGAAGGGTAGAAGACAACATGGTTAGTGTATTGAAGGGTAGACGACAACATGGTTAGTGTATTGAAGGGTAGAAGACAACATGGTTAGTGTACTGAAGGGTAGAAAACAACATGGTTTAGTGAAGGGCACGAGACAACATAGTTGCTTAATAGGTTAAAAAAACCTATAGGGGGGAGAGGACATACATTCACTTAAGACACCTTTATTTTCCTGTAGGCTACCTGTAGTCGCTTCCAGAGGTCACCGCCACCACGGCCCGGTCCCAGACCAGGCCTCCTGGTTGGTTCTTCTGATCGGTCCAACGTATGCACCACAACCCTGCTGACCAGGAACTGGTTTGAAAAATTTGTAGAGTCAGTAATCCGCTCTGTCAGTAATCCCGCGCATGCATAAACGAAGTGCGTTGAAGTCGTGGTCACTGTACACATATTGGACTCTCAGTATACTTATCTCTCCTCTGTTTTTTCCGGAGACTTTTGTTCACTAAAAGTACTTAAAGTGATCAAGGTCTCGGGACCAAAACGTCTTCAATAAAGGTGGCCTATGTGAATACATGTCCATTTTTCTTTAAATTGCTGGGATTTACCACCTGGTTACTATTAAATGTCTATCAACAACACGAGGGTAATTGAGGCTAACTGTCACCTGTACATTACAAGTAAAGAACACTTTAATCCTGAAAACAGGGAATAAAGATATCCTTCAGCAGTAGTTAATTATATTATTCTAATGAGTATGTAATAAATATTTTGGTAATGACTGTTAGGAGCTGTCCTCATGTATATAAGGACTATATAATACTTATCAAATTTTGTTAAAATAACAAAATATGAAAACAATATGCAGCGTAGAAAATGTAAATGAAACACTTTTACATGTACGTCTGAGGACAATGTGTCGTGTGAATATAATGCAGAGAATCCGTAGTTTGGAGATTAGGAGGAGGTGTGGGATTACCCAAACTATTATCCAGAGACCTGAGGAGGGGTTATTGAGATGGTTTGGACATATAGAGAGGATGGAACAAAATAGAATGACTTCGAGTGTATAAATCTGTAGTGGAGAGAAGGCGGGGTAGTGGTAAGAGGGCCAGAGCCAGCAGCAGAAACCGTGTGCTCGGCTGAGACTTGTTCATGGTCGTTGCCATACCTGGAGTATACCTGGAGAGGGTTCCGGGGGTCAACGCCCCCGCGGCCCAGTCTGTGACCAGGCCTCATGAACCATGTCCGTGTACTATGCAATAATATGCTAATTATTATAATTATAACTATAGTTTTTAAAGGGGTGGACCGGTAAGCCATCGGAAGGCCTCGGTCAGATGACCAAAAGCTCCAGCTGTGGGTCATCATGTGACTAAGACCCACGTCAAGAAACACTTGTCCTGTTTCCTGACAAACCTTACCTAACTTAAGTAAACGAGTGAGAGATGCAAATTAAAAACTTCTAACCTGCAACTTCTTGGGCAAGACGTGGACCTCAAAAAATGAAATAGATATTAACAAACGGGTTATATATTCTTTATCTTTCACTTGTATATTTACTGATCTAATAGAAAGATTTCATCCGCATATGATGGTGCAGGTTGTGTAGTGCTGGTACAAGTTCCCCGTGACTTTTTATTTTCTTTGAATCTGTGTTTTAAGAAAATTCAATCATGAACAATTCCAATTTTAAGGGATAACGTCGCTAAACCGGATTTCAATATCCTGTATTATATAAGTGAATAAATTTTCAGTTACAAAGCAAGGCGTGATTATTTGACTGATTTACATACTCTGGAATCTCGAAAATTGTATAATAGGGTTTAGGGGCATCATGGTCCATAACATTTCTGAATAAGTCACTCCGACCTTTTTTTGGGTTATCCCAGGTTCTCTACACATATGCTGCTATGTATGATAATCTATGTACGTAACTGTATTTGTGTATAAGTGAATAAACTTATTTACTTACTTACAACTTACAGATTTAATTAATATATATTGATAAAAGTTTAAATCATCACAACAGGATAAATACCCAGGGTGTGTTTTTCTCTCAGCGTATAAATGCTGAGAGTTAACTTTAATTACTGTTTTATTCTTGTCGGTGAAAATATTACGGTGCAACCTTAATGACCCTAGTAGTCGATAGGCTTGAAACCCCATTAATAATAATAAATATTTATTTCTACAAGTATATGTACATGGTATACAGACCTAGCTGACCAATGACATACTACTTTATAGAAAATCCCTTGTTATGCAGAGCATTTTGGGCAAATTAGGTCAATTTTGTCCCCAGGATGTGACCCACACCAGTCGACTGTGTTAACACCCACAGGGAACAACAGGTGTTTTAAGGAAACACGTCCTAACTTTTCCACCCGTCCTGGGAATCGACCCCCAGACCACAATGTGCTAGTCGAGTGCTTTAGCGATCGACCTACGGTACACACCAACCAAATCCTGGCAGCCTTGATGACCCTCGTTGATAGCTTTACATTAACCAAACATGATACGTTGTTTGTGAGGCAAAGATTATCACCTCAATTAAGCTGGGAGTACAGTAACTACCTCATAAACAAGAAGTACTCACAAGTTTACACACTTAGGAAATTTAATCTCAAGAGATGTTATGAGTCACCAAAATTTATTAACTCTTTTAATGTTTGTAACTTAATCAAGAAAAGTCAAACTTATATATATAGTATAGTATAGTATCTCTCTCTCAGTCTACAGCAGGATTCGAACCTGCACAGTCTGCATCAAAGTACACTCCGGTTGAGTGGCGAAAGTACTGTGGTCTTTGATACAGTGTGCAGGTTCGAATCCTGCTGTGGACTGAGATAATGTATGGAATATCTCAATATATACTTATTTTACTAGGTTAAACCATTTGTTTTACAAACGAAAGGACCCGGGTTCAATCCTGGCATGGCGAGATGGTTCAGAAAGTTTGTAGCATCTGCTGCCCCTGTTCAGTTCGCAGCAAATGGATACCTAGAAGCTAGTCAACTGTTTTGGGTCGCATCCTAGGAAAGGACCTGAAATGGACCCCACTGGAAATTAGCTACACTCCTTGACTATCACAGTTTATCCTCAAATAGGGATTACATACTAAGTTTTTTTTAGTTTAATATCTTTATTGTGCACCCCAATACCCATCCTGTTGGCGGTAGTCAAAGGATTACAGAGGTACATAATGGGTCCAGGGACTGGGCCCCAAAGTTTTGATAGCTGAACAAGGTACAAAGATAATGAACTCACAAGTTACAAAGGTAATGAATCATGTAACTAAGCCGTAAAAAAAAAGTCGTTGGTATATTTCGTCCTCAAGCACTCAAAATTTTAGCCACAATCCCGTTTCTAAAACAGTTTACCCATAAGTCGCTCTAATAGAAATAAAACGTTAGAAAAGTTTTCAGTCCGTCTTGAACTAACATCAGTTAGTTCAAGACGTGGCTTACGCGACGGTCTGGAGTTTTGAGACTCTGTGACCGCGGGTTCGAACCCCACCCGTGGTATGGTTTGGGTCGTCTAGAGTTTCTACAGCAGTCTCCCCAGGCACGTTGTTTGAGGCTGGTCTGCTACATGATGGCAATTTAGAAGATGGAAGAGAAAGGTGGAGAGGCAGTACAGGTCAACAGGTCCTAGCTAAATCCTTACTTAAAATGCGAAGCTCGTAGAGAAGGTGGGCGCTGGATCCCATCTGGCAGCCGCGCCCACCACCACCCACCAGCCGCCCACCGACACTCCACCACCCACCCATCATCCACTCTCCAGCCACCAACACGGTGACGTACAGGCACATAGTGTAAGTACAGTTATCATAGTGTAAATTACCTAGGATAACCCAAACAAATTGAGACACACTGACTTATTACCATTCTTCGTTAATGTTCATTATTCAGTCACCATAAGCAAAGGATGAAAATATTTAAAAGTTAGCAATGAAGTATTGTATTTTTTAATGATAGTGTAATCATGAAAAGGCAGGGTAATATTTTGGGAAGGATTCTTTGACACCCGTCCTGGAGGTGGGAAGTACCATGACTGCACTTTAAAGTAGTTCCGATTCCTTGGATCAAGAGTCCCTCACTGGTATCAAGGAACCTCCCTTGAGGTGAAGTGTTACCATAATTAGTTTATTCACGTACAGGTATACAAATGCACTTAAATAAATGATCATACATAGCAGCATATGTGCAAATTACCCAGGATAACCCAACAAAACTGGTTATAACTATGACCATAATTTTTAAAGGGGTGGACCGATAAGCCAGTGGAAGGCCTCTGGCAGATGACTAAAAGCTCCAACGGCGGGTCATCATATAACTAAGACCCGCGTCAGGAAACACTTGTCCTGTTTCCTGACAAATCTTACCTAACCAAAACCCAAGAAAGTTAAAGTGACATTTCCACTGGGTTCCTGGTAATATCTTATTATTTAAAATTTAAAAGCTACAACAGCTAAGTAACAATTGTGTGAGAAGCAGTTGCAATACCATACCTCTTCTGTCACATTGTTATATTTATTATATTTAGCGAAAATAGTAAAAGTATAGAGATCATGCAGCACTTTTGGTAATTGGATGTAATCGTGTTTGATCCAAGGAAGAGAAGATAAGATAAAATTTTCTTCGGATTTTTAACCCCGGAGGGTTAGCCACCCAGGATAACCCAAGAAAGTCAGTGCGTCATCGAGGACTGTCTGTCTTATTTCCATTGGGGTCCTCAATCTTGTCCCCCAGGATGCGACCCACACCACTCGACTAACACCCAGGTACCTATTTGCTACTAGGTGAACATGACAACAGGTGTAAGGAAACACGTTGAAATGTTTCCACCCGCCGGAAGGGTAACTTCAATTTCTTGGGGCAAGAGTTCTACACTTATCAGTAAAATAGTTCATTTCTTATTTGTAATTCAATTTAATTTCCATGTTGAGGGCCCCCCAAACCTAAAGTGCCCCGGGCCCCCCAAGGTCTAAATCCGGCCCTGCCAACACCCACGAGCACTCAACTACCCAACTAACCTAACCAACAAAATATATAAAATAATTTCGGGCTATATCAAGCGAGGAGAGAAATGTAAAGGAAATTCGTATGAAACTGGCTGCCCTAATTGAAGAACAAGGCGCCGAAGCTAGATAAACGAATCAACAAATCCACACGCACGAACTACACTGGTCTCTCTTACAAGCAAATAAGTGCTTTTTGACGATTTTCATAGTCATAATAATAACTACAGAGGGTATTACAAAACTATACAATGGTTATAATGAGCACGGAGTTGTTATAGCCATTATCTGGGGAATGAGAGGTAGTTAGCTTTCTCCCACAGAAAGGCAGCATCAATTCACCCCGTCTCTTTTCCCTTTGTATTTTGACAATAAATGGGAAAAAATTTCCTCACGCGGTTCTTCAGTCATGTGACCCACTCACAGACTGGTCTGGTCACATGACTGAGTCCTTAGTCATATGATGATCCACTCAGGTGACCGGTTGGTCATAAGACCGAGGTCTTCCGCTGGCTTACCAGTCTGTACAGTAAAGAGAATACAGTCACACAATAAGATGTGATAAGAGGGTTTGCACCCCCACCGAAAAATAAACAAGGATCATCGCATGACATATGAAGGATCCAGATATATTCAGTGTCCTAAGGGATCCACATATATTCACAATATCCTAAGAGATCCACATACATTCACAGTATCCTAAGAGATCCACATTTATTCACAATTTTATAAGGGATCCAAATATACTCACAATGTTCCAAGGGATCCAAATATATTAACAATTTCATAAGGGATCCACATATATTTAGTTCCTCTGTGTTTACATCACGACGAGTTATGGGAAAAAAGTCACTGACAAAATAATCAGCGAGCAGGATTGTTGTTTTTTAATATTTTGATTCTTAAAAACTACAAAAAAATCACCGCGCAGATCTTAAAAAATCTGAGAAAAAGCAGTTTTGATTTTAATAAAATCCTGCAAGCACACTGGAAAGTAAACACTTGGTAATGTAAAGTTGACAGCATAACCTTAAGCAGCACAAGAAGAAGAAAGAAGCTGACAGCTAACATGTTTGTTTATACCTGCGCATCCCGAGGCGAAAATATATCTTTAATCTTGTTTTTCATCCCGGTCTTATAACCACACTGTAAAATAATTTAGCTTTAGGCTCCTTTCGGAGCAGAAGCTGGCCACACAGCGCCCATAAACTCAGGTGAAACAATGGTGTGTGTGTGTGTGTGTGTGTGAGGGCTGCTGATCCCTTCACCACGCACAGTCAAGACGGGGGAGGTGAGTGGTAGCTGGAATCCCCCCACCATGGTCAAGAGAGGGGTTGGGGGAAACGCATCTGAAACCCTCCACCACCTGCTGTCAGGAAAACGGTGGAGCTGTTGAAACTCCTTCATCCACACGATGGCCTTAGAAGCCAGAAGAATCAACGTAGACTTGATCACGACGTATAAAATATTCACGCTTCGGAAGGATGACTAGGAACAAACCGTTTGAAAACCGAGAACTAGGCAGAAGAGGATACAAATGAAAACAAAGATAAGAATGAGACACGAACTTGAGACTTGAGACAATACCACTTCTGTACGAGGGTAGTTAGAGGGTGGAAGCTGACTACATACGTACATTCACAGTTACAATATAGGCACTATATTCAACCCCCGTAACCAGAACTAGGTGAATACAATTAAGTGAGCCCACTCAGGATTAAGAAGCGGCGGCGAGGGTAAACTATTTTAATTTCTTCTTTCTTCCAATCTTCCCTCTTCGTAGGTCAGCCTTATACCTTCAATCTCCCTCGATTAACCACCCCCGTACTCCCTCTCTCTTCCCCCCAGTCCCCGCCCCTCTCTCCTCATCATTTTCATCTCCCCAACACGATATTTGGAGACGATTCCACTTTCGTTCCGGCAATATCAGCCATTAGTTCCACTCGACGCAGCCTGGCTTGCTGCACCTCGGGAAACTACTGAAGCTCCTTTCACCAGTCACCACACGGTGTGAGGCAGAGATAACTGCACCATTACTACCATCACCAACATCTCCCTCACCACCAACACCTTCCCAGCTACCACCACCACTACTTCATCATCACCACCACAAGACACACATCCCTCTCCCTGTTAAAAGTAGTCAGCAAAGTCACAGACCTCAAGCAACTTAATGAAGAAGCTTCTCTGACCTCTAGGCCCCCAGATGCTATCAAGATATATACAGCCTCTTAATGTTTGCTAGTGCTTGACTCGGCAAAAGAGAAGGAGTAACAAGCAATATTTGTATAAGTGTTATACAGCTTCTGGGGAATGGGAGACAATCAAGTTTATTATAAGGAAGAAGAGGATAGCTTCAATTCCTTGTATTAAGAACCCTTGACCAGCTTGACGGCATCCCACTTTCGAAGGACATGCATCGCTAGTTATTAAAGGAATATTAAATTTTGTACAAAAACTGGATAATACTCCTTCCAGATACACATATCTCCAGGGCATACCTATCAACAAGGGATTATACGCCAAAGCCATCAAATGAAACCATATCTTCATAAAAATATTACAGGCATAGGGGTGGTACATAGGAGTGTATACATGCAGGTTGTGACTTAACAATAGTCCAAGACGTACCGAAATTTCGTTATAATATTCCTCTCCTATTTGTGGGTTTTTGGTGAAAAGGAGTGTATGTACATAGTAAAATTTTTACGAAGCTCATATCATGCTCAGGGTTTCGGGCAAAACTTATCATTAGCTCATCTAGAAAACAAATATTAGCGCTGAAAGCCTCTGTTAGTTTATAATGTAAACAAATCTTTCCTGAAGTACCTCAAAACTTTTCATATCTTAGCTGAAGTGAAACAGTGGATGAGCACGTAGTGTACAAAGTTTAGAAAATCTTTAATATCAAATATCATTATTTGAAGTCTTCAGCTCCCATTACGAAAAAAAAAAAAACGAATTGTGCCTAACAAATATAAGTTGTAGAACAATGAAGTATAAAAAAAACATATAAAAAATAAATCCCAAACATCGTTGAAGAAAATATAATGATAATCTGTAGAGAAAAGCAGAAAACTTAATTAAAATGACCAGTAAAGAAACTCAGTAGCTGTGGTAAATATAATAATGAATCGTAAATTATGATTCAGATTTATAAAAATGATCATGGCAGGAAAGAAAGTTTTTTTTCAGTCTGTTCCCACAGCAGCAGAAAATGACAATGCAGTAAAGCAGAGATGGCAAAGATATTTAATATTTTTTTCATGTGTAATTCTACTAGATAACATAATACAGTAGTATCCTTTAGTATTAAAAATGATGCCTAATATATTTCGAACCTGAGTTCCGGTATCTATAAGCTGGATAATTTTCAGATCCATAACATAACTAGTTCATGTCTTAAAGGTGGTTAAAATTTATTAGTTGAAGGAAGAAAGTTTTTTGAGGCCTAGCTTCTCCCTATGAGCCCCGTGCTGGTGGGGAATGTGGCTAGGCCTGGGGACAGCTAGTCCCAACGATGAGAGGGTACTTGTACCTCCTCCCATGGGAGACATAGGTCTCTGATACTCCCACGACAGGGAGCCGGAGCCGGGTCGCCATCTGGAATAGACCCGGGCCGGGAGAATTCCAGGTGAATCAACACCTCCACCAACCTCTTTGTAAAAAAAATAATTATATTTTAACTAACCTTGGCTTTCTTCAGCTACCTATAATATACAATATTGAAGAATAGCACTGCATTTTAAAATGTTTTATCCTTTTGTTATTGTGATACTGTATACTGACCTCTATTAAATACCTGTAAATATTTCTCTTGGTTAATTTATTTTCGTATTTGGCATTATATTTCTATGTTAAACACAACAAATATAAAATATTATCGATTTGGTGTAATATTCACTTTGGTTACATTAGGCGATTAAGCGGATTTTCTCCAGCTAAGATTAGAAGGGAGAACTAAATGTTGGTTAATGGCGTTTATAATGGCCCTGAAGACTCACAGTCAGAGCAGAAGCCTGATAAACTTGTGCCAGTAATAGTAATAGTAAGTCTTTCGCCTTCTTGTACAGATAATGAAATTGTTTTCTGATATTCTTATGAATCCAGAAATCAAGGAACTGTCTGAGAGAGGCTGTCCTCAGCTCTTGTTTCTCAAGGGTTTAGCGCAGCCATGTCTGATGCACAGACAATGTTGTCTGAAATCAAGTTTCTAACTACTGCTTATGTCTCTTTATCAACAACAGACTTATCGATAACTTAATTTATTATCCATTAACAATTTTCTTCTGTTTTTCTTATAACACATTTACCACCTTGGGGGTTTGTTTATATAAGTTCTTTGACATTGCAATATTGACTAAGGCTCCTGGACACGGGGAAAGCCTGCAGCGAAACTAAAGTGTCTGTTGATTAATGGTAGAGGATTGAGCCTTCATTTCTTGCGCTGAATTGCCTACACGGGTTTGGCTCTTCACACATAAAAAAATAATACTGAACACTATCTGTTCGTGTTTAGAGATAAACTATGAGGATATTTCTGCGCAAGCAGTAAAGGCTCGATCCCCCGGTCCGCTAGGCACGAGGCAGTGCCTGACTGTACTCATTTGGTAGGGAGAGGCAGTGCTGGGGAGAGCCAGCTCCTAGTGTTCATTATTCAGAGCAGCATCCTGCCTCATCATAGATGCCGCCACTACTTTTCTCAGGGTGAGCGGCGGTATTAGTACTCTCTGTTGGTCATACCTACTGAGTTTGTAATGATTAAAACAAAAACTATTGTAAGTCGTTTAGCAATTGATTTATCATATTTATTTTATTTATGTTCTTTTCACCTTACAACTGGATGTAGGCGAGGTGTGAATGTCTTATTTTCCCAGCTGTGTTCCCATGGCGCTGAAGAAACTACCTCCCTGGGTATATCAAGCTTATGATAGCACTTTTTTTCTTTTCCGGGAGTATTTTTGATATTCAATTGCCACTATAATTATGAATCTCTTGCACAAACTGAAGCATTGATGACCCTCGTACACTCGATAGACTTTACACTTAACAAATCAACCACTTAACTTTTTTATCCAATATATGACAAAACAAAACTTTTACGAGATATTACAATAGGTAGAAATCTCCCCACCCGATGCTCTTCATCTGAGACAAAGCAATGGAAGAGAATTCAGTTACTACTAAAGTTTAACCTGATAGTCAATTTTCGCTTTATAAGTATTTATGAGGTGCATAATAAAGATATTAAACTAACTTATATTAAAGTATTTACCAGAAACGCTGTTTTGTAATGATCAAGATACCACGAGGATGGTTACTCCTTCAGGGCCAGGACTCATACCACGAGGATGGTTACTACTTCAGGGCCAGGACTCATACCACGAGGATGGTTACTCCTTCAGGGCCAGGACTCATGCCACGAGGATGGTTACTCCTTCAGGGCCAGGACTCATACCACGAGGATGGTTACTCCTTCAGGGCCAGGACTCATACCACGAGGATGGTTACTCCTTCAGGGCCAGGACTCATACCACGAGGATGGTTACTACTTCAGGGCCAGGACTCATACCACGAGGATGGTTACTCCTTCAGGGCCAGGACTCATACCACGAGGATGGTAACTCCTTCAGGGCCAGGACTCATACCACGAGGATGGTTACTCCTTCAGGGCCAGGACTCATACCACGAGGATGGTTACTCCTTCAGGGCCAGGACTCATACCACGAGGATGGTAACTCCTTCAGGGCCAGGACTCATACCACGAGGATGGTTACTCCTTCAGGGCCAGGGCTCATACCACGAGGATGGTTACTCCTTCAGGGCCAGGACTCATACCACGAGGATGGTTACTCCTTCAGGGCCAGGGCTCATACCACGAGGATGGTTACTACTTCAGGGCCAGGACTCATACCACGAGGATGGTTACTCCTTCAGGGCCAGGACTCATACCACGAGGATGGTTACTACTTCAGGGCCAGGACTCATACCACGAGGATGGTTACTCCTTCAGGGCCAGGACTCATACCACGAGGATGGTTACTCCTTCAGGGCCAGGACTCATACCACGAGGATGGTAACTCCTTCAGGGCCAGGACTCATACCACGAGGATGGTTACTCCTTCAGGGCCAGGGCTCATACCACGAGGATGGTTACTCCTTCAGGGCCAGGACTCATACCACGAGGATGGTTACTCCTTCAGGGCCAGGACTCATACCACGAGGATGGTTACTCCTTCAGGGCCAGGACTCATACCACGAGGATGGTTACTCCTTCAGGGCCAGGACTCATACCACGAGGATGGTTACTCCTTCAGGACCAGGACTCATACCACGAGGATGGTTACTCCTTCAGGACCAGGACTCGAGTGTGACAGGCCGACCACATCAGGGGGCTTATGACGTGTTCTAACTAGGGTACAGGGCTGCAGACTCCACTACAGTATACTCTAAATTGGTATGCAGGTGTCATCGTGATTCAGTGATGTAATTCTGTGTTCGTAGAGGTTGGGTCATCACGTGTTACACCTTACACCGGGACCTTACCCATATTGACCGGCAGATGGACATTAAAAATAATCGAAAAAAAAAATCTTCAGAAAAAGTATATTAGAAAAAAAATAAGCAAGAGAAACGTTGTGTCAGTAAAAAAAAAATGTTCATCAGTTTTTTTTCCTCAGATTCGTCGGCAACACACTACGTCATCCAGAATATAATTTGCATCTTTAGCCTGATACGTTGTTAAATTTTTTTTACATGTTGGATGACCCTTCCAAAGTTTGATGGCGCCTAAGTACGAGGCAATCTTTTAACCATCTTGAGGAAGTGTGAGAAAGAATTAATTAATAATACGTGCACGCTTACATGGTAACGTCAGAAGAATACAAGTCACAATAGCCTGGCTGCAACCATTCACAACTAACATACACAAACTGCAAATAGAAACGTGACGTTGTGGACCATCCTAGACGACTGTCAAAAGTCAACTAACCTGATCAAAACATCACTTTTGTTTTCAGCAGAGAAGAAGTCAATTGCCAACATGAGAACACTCCCTGTGCAAGCAGCGCTCTGGCAACTCGTCCAGCACACAACAAACAAGCACCGCCCGTCCACAATACTTAACTAGCTTGTCCATATCGGGAGCTGCAGTCTGGAGCTGCATGCATGATAGCGATATCCTGGTTCATAAACACTCGACATGACACTGGCAATAATAACGGTCACAACCAATGACCACCGAGGTTATAATACTCCAACCTATAATAACAACTATTACTTGCGTGTTATTATTTATGCATTTAGAAAAAAATCGAGCATTAATTAATGCAAATGCTGAAACTGATTCTGGAAATTAGTTATTTTTATATTAGTTTACCATTAAAGATGAGACTTTCTCATTGCCAATGACCGCAATATGCAATATTTTGCAGGTACGATATTATTTACATTGCCATTTATTTACAATTAAAGCATGTAAGCCAGTATATATAATACAGTGCAAATTAATTTATTTTGACATTGTAATTGCATCTTGCCCTTGTATCGCAAATATTAGTTACGAGGGTTAACATTGGCAGCAGCGGCTGGACTAGGCTGATCCATTTTCTTTTAACAATCATGGTGTATTCTGTGACATGTTTTGAGGATTCTAATGTATTCGTAGTCCGTCCTGAGGCCAAGTTGCCTACTGCCTGGTCAACCAGGTTGTTGCTGCTAGTACCCTGGCATAGGGCACCATCCTTAGAGTAACTCGTGCCGTCTGGGCGGCTAGTTCATTGTACACCCGAAGCTTATCTTATGAGCGGTAGCGCAAAAACAAAAATAACAGGATTAAAGAGTTACAATGGGTCTTTGTCAGACCCACTAAGCATTGTTACATCCTTAGAGTAGCGCATTATCCTTGCATAGTGCACTATCCTAGGAATAATGTACAAACCTTGGCAAGAGGAACCATCCAATCAAGTCAAAAGCAGCCGCTTTAGCCTTGCCTGTCTCCTAAATTAATGTTAACCCTTTTTTAGAAGCAAGCGCACCATCACTAGTGCTGGTCATCAACATGCTGGTCACTGCATATGTGACCTGAGTTTAATGAGAGGTCACAAAGATCGCAGTATACTAAGAGGTCACAAAGACTAGAGTTTAACAAGAGACCACAAAGACCTGAATTTAGTAAGAGGTCGTAAAGACTTGTACTACATTGTTAGTGTAACAGCGTTCTATTACTTAATGTACCAGAAGAAAATTAAAGCAAATAGTATATGTAAAAGAGATGGTGAATGTTTGGATAATTGAGCTAAAAACTAATCAACTACACGAGGGTCATTAAGGCTGCATATAACCTGTCATGGGACCCAATCTTATATATATGAATAGTGAAGTACTTCGGCACTAACGCTAAAATTTACGATCAAATCACGTTTAAGTTCAAAGTCTTCCCAGTATGTCCAGCTACGAGTGGATCGAACGTAAAATAACCAGGACTTCGTGTTTATTGTCTTATCCAAGAATTGCTTAATTTAATAAAACTCAGTATTGCTACTTTTGTAAAGTTAACTGCGAAAATAAGACCCTTGGCCGAATGTCAATTAATATAATGTGAATTAATATTCACTGCTGTAAAAGAACACTAGAGACCTGCCCTGTTTTTATACAATACTTTGCAGTAGTAATCTCACAGTCAGATATTTACTACTCTGATTTACTACTCTGATTTACTAGTCTGACAATCGAGGCTAGGAATTTTATAAACACACTGAAGGGGAGACTGATGCGATTTTCGTTACCAAAGATTTAACAGTGCAATAATTCTTGTTCACTAAATTTATATTCATTATTTTATCAACCTGGGAGATAATGGAGAGAGCTTGTGAGTAAAGTAAAACTGTTTAAACTTGTAGTGAGTTACTAGTGTCAATAGTGTAATACTTGTGTAGTATATATTATAGCTCCATTTACAGGCAGGCTTCCTGGACAAGCCTTAAGTAACGTGACCCCCGTTTGTAGGCCGCAGGTAAGCCGTGCCTGAGAGGCCTCTCCCTCTGATTTAATGTGGGTAAGAAACTCTCAAGGTACTGGTAAATTAGCCGAGGCATAACCCATCATCCGCATTTGGAAGCCACTTTGCATTAGAAGGAAGTATATACCACTCAGGACCTTAATTTCAAAAACTGCACATACAAATTACTCAAAACTAGCGACAAATAGTTGTACGTGACCACACCATGACACTGAGAGTCATACAGTGCCACACACTCTCTCCTCCCCGTTATTGCTGTCACTGTCAGTATGGAACTTCAACCCCTGAGTGTGGCACTCGGAAGGGCACTCCCGATACTTCAAATTAAACTTGTCAGTTATTGCAGCAACAACGGCGCTTCCTGCACATGCAACTCATCTCAACTCATTTATCATTAAACTTGACAAATCAGTATTAAGGAGTGTCGAGAACAATAAAACTTGAGGTTCAAATTATTTCAGGTCAGGTAACACACGCTCATAGTCAGATCTTTAGAAGTCAAGTTATACTTCATCATAGTTAACTCATATTGTACTTATTGCAGATGAAGAGTGGCTATATGACATGCCATGGCATTGCGGGCAAAAGGTAACCCACTTGACTTCTGATCATTATTATTATTATTATTATTATTATAATTATTATTATAAGGAGCGCTTATCGCGTGGTGGTCATACTATGAAATTATCGCTAAGGCAATGGACGGCAATTATATTCGATGAAAGGAAAGAACGGTAGCACCCGTTCTCTATCAAGAACTCTTCAGCATCAAGGCACTTTCCTGTAAGGTACTTTGCTTGAGTAAGTTAATGGGGCCCAGAGCCTAGCGACTACACTAAGAGTCAATAAGGTTACGCGTAACCCTGTCACTACTAGACAAGAAGACTTCAATCCGTAAAATAGGGATTACAGTAAACTCGGCGTACATACGCTGAAATATATATACTTCTCTCTGTGTTATCCTGACCGACGTAGATTTTCACCACTTGATCACTGCTTGCAACTTTCTACTCCTGTAATAATCAAGTTGCTGACATTATTTTTACTTTGTATTACTATTAAAATTCCTGTTTTGTAATAAATAACAGGGTACATATTTCGCCATTATCAATAAAAAAATCATGCGGTCTGTGTGTATGGACTTTTAATCGGGTGGCGGACAATTGAATAAACTTGGATGTTCCTGTTTTAAGTGTATTCACTGCTAAGAAATGCCACTTTTTCTTTCTTTTTTTATGAGTCAATGATGAAAACCATTTTTTTTTGTACACTAAAAGTCTTGGACATATTCCTACACCTGTGATAATCCAGTAGGCATACCAAAAGATTATCGTAACAGACTCACCACTCGAGGTGATGATTAACGGGGAGATGAAATCTGTGTGCGTAGCCAAACCTGGAACGATGGACGAAGGTGAATGTGAAAGGAACTACGCGAAGAAGAGCTCGTGGGAAAATTCATTAGTGGTACTTTGGATCTGCGTCATGCGTTCGCAGTGTGGTTCCATTGTTTTAGCGAAACAGTTTGAAACTGGTGCTTCGATCTACGACAACATGCGTTTACGGTCTGTTTGGTGTATTTACTAAGACGTCCGCAGCTAGTACTCGTATCTACGTAAACATATAAGGTTTTTAACGGGTCCGGTTACCGTGATCCGGTTTCAGACCAAACCTGATAAATAAGTTTTTTGTTGTTGTTTACCATGTGTTTATACTTCATATTTAGAAGTGTGAAAATCTATTACACGTCTTAACAGACGTGTGAAACTAACAGTTCATAAACTGCTCTGTGGTGGCTTAGCTAGCCACGTAGAGGAAACCAAAGCGGTTTCTTTAGTATACCGAGACATTTTTAACAATAATACTTCTCAGTCGTCTTCTTCATGTTAAGGGTTTATAGGGTCACTGACATCTTACGCCGTATTGAGCCCTATATCTAAGCCTTCTTATCAGGAACTATCTTCAAAACCTACTGATGGATACTTAACCACTTACGATTCATCAAAGAAAATAGAGCCAGAGGAAAAAACTATGAAAATTGAAAAAAAAATTATTAAATATGGGAGAGTTTATAGAAATGGGAGGGAGTTATCAAGGAGACAGCTATTCGATTTGAGAATATAATTGCTAATGTCATTAAGATCCGTGTCATATAACATGTGTTGTTTCCTGACGAATAAAACAACACCACCAACAGTTTTCTATTGTCTATTGGACTTTAAATCCTCTTAATTATTCTCATCAGAGTGGGAGATTAACTTCCTTACGCAAACAATTCTCACATCACGAAAGATAAACGTTGAGATTTTAACGTTTATTTTTTTTATGTTTCTTCGTTGCCAGACGTATCACGGCCGTTTTTAAGAATCTGCATGTTTGTAGTTTAATGTACGTTTTATAGTTTTGTGTAACCTAAATTATCGAACCAATGATAATAATAGAAATATAATGAACTGTCGTTGTTCAAGGTTATTCCTCATGTAGACAGGAAAACAATATAAATAAAACTGCATATTTCGACTCCCAAGTGGAGTCTTCATCAGTAGGACTCCAGCCGGAGGGTCGAGATATACAGCCTCATACCCACCGCTGTTTTCCTATATACATGAGGGTTACCCCTCAGTATTTAGCCTAAATGGAAGAAAATGAGATTCGAAGAGAAATTGACTCGAGAAACGTCAGAAAATTGAGGTTAAAAAAAAAATTGGATTGGTTAGAGCTTTGTCAAGGCATTAACACTGCCAAACCATACCACGGGTGGGGTTAGAACCAGCGATTAGAGAGTCATAAAACTCCAGACCGACGCGTTAGCCACTCTCTGATCGCGGGTTCTAACCCCTCCCGTGGTATGGTTTGTTTGCAATCGTGTCATTACGATTTCGTGAGTCATTAACACTGACTTGATGAAGCTCTACACTGAGCGAAATGTTGTCCCAGTGTAAGCTTGTTCTCAGCATTGTGTTGTCGCATGCACTCACTGTGGCAGTGTGCATGTATGTGTGTGTAAAGGTTACATACACAGTTTCAGAACACCGACCTACGCTTTCCACACTCTCTCTCTCTCTCTGCTTTTATCCGTCCTGCCTCTACTTTCATTCATCTCGTCTCCTACCTTCATTCATCCCGTCTCCTATCTTCTTCCACCCCCTCCTCCCTTTCTCCTGAGGACAAAACAGCAGCAAAAGACCAGTCAGCCTCTGATAAGCTGCGCTGCGCCTTTTAACCTGTGATCCCTTAATGGTATAAAATTATATCCGAGACGTTGCATATTAAATGCTATTTATCCAATCTTGTTATTCAGAAGCAATTTTTTTTTTTTTGGCGGAGCGCGCGCTGATTTTCGGTTCGTTTGCGAACGGTTGCCAGCGATCAAAATACCCACGTGCGCTAAACGCGTTCGGCACCTCTCCATTTCTTTACTCCGTATTTTGGGATCATTTTTAATGAGCGGGGAAAGTTTGTTTACGTTATAGAGAGAGCGGGGGAAGTTAGTTATAGAGGGGGAAACGTTGTCCCAATAAAGTTCTCCTTAGAACTAAATGTTTCAATGAAGCTCTACTTAGGGCGAGACGTCCCAATAAAGCTCTCGTTAGGGCGAAATGATATCCTAATACAGCTCTACTTAGGGTGAAACGTTGCCGCAATAAAGCTCTCCTTAGGGCGAAATGTTGCCCCAGTAAAGCTCTCCAAAGGGCGAAACGTGGTTCCAGTAGAGTGCTGGCTAGTCTTTGTCTTTACGTGTCCAAGACCGCGTCCGGAGGCGTTCCTCTGACCTCGGCTTCGGTGTGTTATCCTCCTCAGTTACATTCTTCTTAAGGAAGGGTTATGGTCACTAATGAATGCCCTTAATGAAAAAAAAAGTGAGCAAATTACGCCTCGTCCGTGATTACGTACGTCGTGGGTTGGTAATTAGGAGATCTGCTCGGGTTTTAGAGTCTGGCAGAGAGAGAGAGAGAGAGAGAGAGAGAGAGAGAGAGAGAGAGAGAGAGAGAGAGAGAGAGAAGAGAGGACACAGGAGTTATAATGAGACGCAGGTGTTGAATAAGACGCAGGTGTTAGAATAAGACGCAATTAATGACGAGCGAAGTTTCACAATTTCATGATTTTTTTTAATAGACTGTGAGATACAAGAGGGAAAACGAGGAGATCCTCCGCAGGTGTTCTCTGTAGCGGTGGTAATCAGGTGTTGTGTTAGAGTAGACTGTTCTACTCCCCATCCCCCATCAACCCCATCATCTACCATAAGAATACGTTAATTCGACTTAGTACGTATAGCCCCTCGCTGCTGACGTCACGGCTATATGAAGATAATTGGACCCTGAATAGCCAATGAGAGAGAGTATGAAGACAACGGAGTACCTGATTGGAAAGGGCTAAATGCCTTGTAAGACTATAAAAAAAAAGCCTTGTAAATTGCTAATGTTTTTTTTTGTGAGTGCGAGAGGGAATGGAACAATCGTTTGGTGGTTGTCTGTTACCCGTACCTTGTTAAGGGTGGGAGTTATGTGCATTGGTGAAGGCTCCTGGAGGGAGGAGGGGGCACAGGACAGACATGTGCCTCGTTAGTGGTAGTTAAGAGTTGTTGTTTGTAGTTACAACACACGCAATAGCACACGTATACACACACACACACACACACACACACACACACACACACACACACACACACACACACACACACACACACACGCATATACAACAGGCTTAGTGTCTAATAGACACTAGGACAACATGGTAACTAACACACAATATTCATCATACAACAGAAAGCAGAGAAGTGGTTCTAAGAAATTCTTATATCTACCTGCAGTCTGCCTACCTGGAGATCATTCCGAGGGTCAACGCCCCCGCGGCCCAGTCCTTGACCAGACCTCCCGGTGGTTCAGGACCTGCTCAACCAGGCTGTTACTGCTTGCCGCACGTAATCCAACGTACGAACCACTGATTTTAGATATCTGTCCAGCTCCCTCTACACGCTAACAAGAAAAGCTCATTACGTGGGATACTATAAAATATATAACAAGATAGAAGTAAAATGGACGGAAATGCATTCAGGGAAGATAAATCCTTCTCTTGGGAAACTCCCAGAGTTCGACAGGACAACAAAACAGGAAAATCAAGGCTGGGCAGACTGCGATCTCCCAGAGACCTAGACTGTCAGAAGGCATTCCGGACAGTATCTCTGTGGAGGGTTACCTGTTACCCTGGCGGTAACTATGCAACTTTCAGCGTAATTTACAAACTAGAGGAGCATGCTGGACCACCAGCACAAGTGCAGAGGTGTGATGGTGAGAGAGAAATTATCAGAGCGGTCACTGGAGACGAGTGGAGTCCCTCAAGGAGTAGTTATGGAATACTTCTGAAATACGTACATAAAAGATATGCAGGGGTAACATGTTCCTAATTCACAACTAATGTACGATTACGAGATGAGACTTTGAACGATGTTTCGGGCCGAAGTGGACCATCACCAATTGGAGAATGATGACCCAGAACGGGCGAAAATGTCGTCTGAAGTTTCCACTCCAAGTTGTGAATAATTAGTGAATTGGCTTCGCCACGAAAGTGTGACTCTCACTGTCCATATTCCCATGTGTCACTGCTTGCCAACGATGTGAAATTAATGAGAATAACAAATAGGGGGGACATTTAGAGGATCCAAGAATACTGGAAGGAGGCTTAAGACGGGTCAAGGTAGTGGCTAGTGTGGTGATGCTAACTAGTTGTAGGTGAAAGACAAACAAACTTATCAAGATATTAAGAAAACGTTTCGGTCCTATTAAGGCTAATGAAGCCACTCATGGCGAAATGTTCTCTTACAGATAAGAACTGTTTCAAGAACCATTAAGAGAAATCCTTTAAGGCTTTATATACACACAAGTTAGACTCAGAGTATGAGGCACCAGTGTGGAGCCCCCAATTAACGAAACAAAGATAGAAACTTGAGATCTGAAAGTTTGTAACGGAACTGAAACCGAAGCTGAGATGACTAAACTACCAGGAAAGACTTGAGAAGCTAACAGCCTTAGAGGAGAGGAAGATCAGGGTAAACATGATAATAACATACAAATTATCTTTATTTTAATTAAAACTAAGTGATAAACCTGGTCATATATATAATATAGAGGAAACAAGACAAGTAACGAGGAAGAACACACAAATAACCCGCCCGTAGGAGACTGTGTCATCCTCCAAAGCCAATCGACAAGCCGCTGGAAAATACAGAGACGGCTGTCAGTTTCTGCTGTCAACGTCCATTGTCCACACATTGGGTGATTGATCTGAGTGATCTCAATGCCTACTTTTAGAAAATTCCTGAACGTAATTCTATGTTAAAACCTCTCGGGTGTAATACATATATATATATTTTGTTTAATCACTAGTACACAGTGCGCCCCTCTCTCCCACTGAAGAGGTCGGTCCCCTGAGACTGTGTCCTCCCCACCGTCCCTAGCTTCTGTCTTTACTGTGTTAATTGCTCCTCCTTCTCGGCATTCCCCTGTTCTCTTTCCCATAAAGAAGCTTTACCTTCTGTCAGTATGGGATAGGCCATTTTGAGAGATGATAGTAATTCCCAGGTGATTGTAACTCCGGTTCTGCCGGAAGCGAAACTCTGGAAGCTCCTCTAGCTGATGAACCTTCAGTGGAATACTTGACGATATCTGCAATGAACCACTGAAGTCTCCCAGCTCAGGCTGGCAGATTTCAACATTATGTATGAACCCCATCTTGTGTGCTGGAATATGACTGGGAAACATAGCTAACTTATGTTCGCTGATGAGTCCAGTTTTGTTGAATTAAAAAAAAAAAGGAACTTCCTTTACTTTCTCCCTCACACTAAGTTACTCCCTCACACTAAGTTACTCCCTCACACTAAGTTACTCCCTCACACTAGGTTACTCCCTCACACTAAGTTGCTTCCTTGTTCTCTCCCTATTTAATCTTAATTACTTGTAATCGAAAATTTCCCTGTTGTGTGTATATTTTCTACACACACACCCACTCAGGTTCCACCTGAGTGGGACTCTGAGTGGGAGGGGTATAGGGTATCGTAACCGGAAGCACAAAATAGAGAGGTTTCCTAACACATTTCAGTGGTTTCTTCGCGGTAAGAAGCCTAACTTTAAGCTTTCTTGACACGTTAGAGAAAGTTACTAAGATTCTCAAAAACTTTCTTTTGATGTTACAAGACTTTAAGATTCTTAAGAACTTTCATGAGACGTTTTAACAAGATACTAAAAATTCTTATGAACTTTCCTGCGACGTCATAACAAGACATTAACATTCTTAAAAAACAAAATATTACATCTTAGGGCTTTTTTCTTTCTGCGTTTCTTCGACTGCAAAGATAATTAACACTAAACAGGGCTGGGTAAAGCTGGATGTGGCTGGATAGGGCTGACAGCTTTGAAACGAGTCGAGACACAGCTGTCAGCCTACACATTCAACTGCGCCAGAAAACAAGCACTTAACAAGAGGGCAGAACGAGACTCTCAGTTGCCTTTCCAAGCTCTTGTTAAATCCACGTGAGAGTCGCTCCCTTTCCCTATATCTACGTCTCTACGACCTACTTAATGAGCTTGTTTAGTGGCAGACGACTGGCTTGTTTACAACCCTCTGTAGTGTACTTCGTGCGCAGATGACCAAGTCATTAACCTCCAAGTGCTGTTAAAGGTGTTAATCTAAGCAGTGTTGCCATATTCGTGACCAACTCTTCTCATGAAATAACGTTAATATTTTTTAGCTAATTACAGTAAAATACGAGGAATAATAATAATAATTATATTATAATTATAATTATATTATTATTATTATTATTATAGTGTTATGTTTCTTTTCCGTTACATAGGAAGTGAAGGCAGGGTTCTCTTGTGGTGTAAAGTTTGGGAAAATAAACGTTGTGGTTGGTCCACTTGGGGGAGTTGTGTTTCAGGGGTTCATCACTCAAGGTGTAGAGGAGAGGCCCCACAGTGATGTTTGTCATCACCAGCCTTAGTTAATCCTGCCACTACCACTGAAAAACCACCGTTACCACTGCCTAACCACTGTCACCACTACCTAACCACTGTCACCACTACCTAACCACCGTCACCACCACCCATTCCCATTCCCATCACCACCACCACCACCCACCACCAATTTTCCTTATCTCAAAACAAATCTCAAGGTTATCTCAGCCTATTTTCTGACAGAGTTAACAAGAAATCCATTAAAGACCCACAAGGCTTCATTTCAAAATAGATTTCACATATTTTTTTTTTCAGTCAGGTCGCCCACGAATCAATCACCTTCCACACCCATGCACACCAGCCCTACGACAGGCCTACGACAGGCATACGACAGGCCTACGAGTAACCAGTAAATTACCGAATGGTGGTAGGCTGGGAAGGTTTTCGCATACAGGAAGCTTTTTTTTTTCTTAAGGCCTGGAGGCTTAGTTGGAAGAATCAAAGCTGGGAGTATTCAAGGAGGAGGCGAAGAGTTCTTGATCCAAGGAATAGTGTCTATCATCGCTGTTTGACTGTCGCTCACCAGATGGTGTAGGGCCCATGCGGATTTAGCTCTTTCTCTTGAACATAGTAGTAATAAAAATAATTATAATAATAAAATCAATAATAATAGTAATAATATCAATAATAATAATAATAATAAAATCAATAATAATAATAATAATAATAAAATCAATAATAATAATAATAATAATAATAATAAAATCAATAATAATAATAATAATAATAAAATCAATAATAATAATAATAATAATAAAATCAATAATAATAATAATAATAATAATAATAATAATAAAATCAATAATAATAATAATAATTCTACCATACTAAAGTAATGAAGCGGTCAAGGCCGAAACAATCTACCTGGCTTGACCATTTCTCCTGCCCTGCCAGTACTCCCACGATCCTCCACCCCCCACCCCACCCCTCCCAGGTAAGCACTGCTCACCTGAGGAGGATCACTCACATCGTAGTGATGGCTCCGCTAAGCAGTGCATTGTGCCGGGCACTAGCAAGTTAATGAGTTATTCTCGAGGGACAGTCTCGTCTCTCCTGGGCACAACACCAGTGTGGTGGCAACACTGTACACTCTGGTGGCAACTTTGTACACTCTGGTGGCAACACTGTACACTCTTGTTCTCGAGTTACTAGTTGTAGAGGCACTTGTCGATAGACACTCGGCCTGAGTGTGTGCGTGTGTGTGTATGGGTGGGTATATGGGTGGGTATATGGTTTTTTGTGATACTTACAATGCGGGAACGAAAAGCTACCTATAGGTTTACGTCACATCCCGTCGCTCGGGACGCGTTGCATACGAGAAGCGAACAGAACTCACGGATGTGAAGACCAAACCATTTACAGACAACGTTCCCCTCGACACTTTCGCTCAGAGCGAAAAGTAGAGCGAGTAAACGCCTCTAAATATACGTGTGTTCTGAAGGATAGCGTATATTTTTTTTTTAAACATATTTGCTGGCAGGTGTTGTGATCCAACATTGTGGGAGAACACAAGTGTATGGGAGTGTTTGTTAGCTGGGCAAGGTGGGTGTTTGTTGTATGTGTGTGAAGTTAATGGAAGGTCCTTGTTTGGTCGAAGAGGGTATGTTTGTTATTACTGCTGGTGCTGCTGCTGGTGGTGCTGCTGCTGTTGCTGGTGCTGCTGCTGGTGCTACTGCTGGTGGTGGTGCTGCTGCTGGTGCTGCTGTTGCTGGTGCTGCTGCTGGTGCTACTGCTGTTGGTGCTGCTGGTGATCGTTGTATAGATCGCTGCTACTGCTGCTGCTATTCTTCCAGCTGCTGCTGCTGCTAGTGCTGCTCTATTTTTATAATGAAAACCAAGGGCTAAAACCACTAGGGTCATACAGCGCTGCTAGCGTTGCTCTAGCTGTTATCGCTGACCCCTCCTGCTGTTATCGCTGACCCCTCTAGCTGTTATCGCTGACCCCTCCTGCTGTTATCGCTGACCCCTCTAGCTGTTATCGCTGACCCTTCCTGCTGTTATTGCTCCTCCCTGCTGATGTTAATGTTGTTTTAACTGCTTCTGTTTACACCCTCTGTTACTGTTCCTGCTGCTGCTGTTTCTGTTTCTACTGCTGCTGTTGCTATTGAATTCCTCCCCCTCCCTGCTGTTACTGTTCCTGTAACTGTTTTTACTACCTGTTTTTGTTACTGCTGCTGTTGTTGCTGCTGCTGTTGTCAATATTGTTTACTGTTCTTACTATTGCTAGTGTTGTTCCTGCTGTAGATACTGCTGCTCTTGCTGCTCTTCTTGTAGTAGCAGCAGCTTTGTGATAATATAGCTATGTGATAATATAAAGCTATGTGATATAAAGCTATGTGATAATATAAAGCTATGTGATATAAAGCTATGTGATAATATAGGAACAACAGCTGCTGCAGTTATTCCTATATTATCACATAGCTATTTATATTATCACATATGCAGATATTTATATTATCACATATGCAGATATTTATATTATCACATAGCTATTCAAAGCATTAGCTCAAAATAATTTTTTTTACTACTGACTTCTAAAAAAAATTAATACTTTCCTTAATCTACGAGAGTGAATTCCTTAAAAATAAAAATCTGTTTTGCACAGGTTAAAACATTAAGAAAACATCTGGTCCAAACATCGCCACCACAAACTACTCCAAAAAATATATTTTAATGCGGAAGTTATTATTATTATTATTATTATTATTATTATTATTATTATTATTATTATTATGATAACGAAGCGATGAACTCTTAAGGGTCGTACAGCTTAATTTTATTAGGGACTATTATATAACTTAGAATCCCCTAAGTCTCAGAACATTCGGATCAATCATATAGCTTATAGCTGCGTACAAACACGAGATTAGGACCAATGATATAGCGTATAACCGCGTAACCTCATGCGATTAGATAATAATCGTATTAACTGGCGGCATGATCGTTATACGGAATTATCTGCGTAAAGCGTTAGCACCTCCGGTAACCAACCGCTTTAAGAGTCATTAATCAACGAGGAGGAAGTTACTGACATGTGCTTGAGGGGTCTTCTGTGAGGGGAAGAGAGGGGAGGAGGTAGAGGGGAGAGGGAAAGTTGGAGTGGGAGAAGGAAGGAAGGAGTCGAAGGAGAGAAATGGTAGGTGGGTGAAAGTGGGTGAAGATAGGAATCTTTTCAGTGAATGAAGTGTATGGATGGATGAGAGTGTGAGAGAGAGAGAGAGAGAGAGAGAGAGAGAGAGAGAGAGAGAGAGAGAGAGAGAGAGAGAGAGAGAACCACAAGACCAGCGTCAGTTAACGGCAGTTACCATTTTGTCCAAGGCACTTGTCACTAAGATACTTGGTTTGTTTTGTGTGTGTGTGTGTGTGTGTGTGTGTTGTGTGTTGTTACTATTTGTAAAAGGCACATGTCGTCTTTGTGTGTGTGTGTGTGTGTGTGTGTGTGTGTGTGTGTGTGTGTGTTTACTTACTGTTTGTGGTTGTAGAGGTCGATTCACAGCTCCTGGCCCCGGTTTTTTACTGGTCGCTACAAGGTCCACTCTTTACCTGCTCTAAGAGCTTTATCGTACCCCCTCTTAAAGCTATCTATATATGGATCCTGCCTCGGCTACATCACCCTCCAGACTGTCCCACTTCTTGACAACTCTATGACTGAAAAAATACTTCATAACATCCCTGTGACTCATCTGAGTTTTCATATTCCAGCTGTGTCCCCTTGTTGCTGTGTCCCATCTCTGAAACATTCTGTCCCTATCCACCTTGTTAGTTCCTCTCAGTATTTTATATGTCGTTATCATGTACCACCTATCCCTCCTATAATCAAATGTCGTCGGGTTGAGTTTCCTTTTAACCTTTCCTCGTAGGACATGTGTGTGTGTGTGTGTGTGTGTGTGTGTGTGTGTGTGTGTGTAGGCAGAGTGGGTGAGACGTGGGGTAACTCCTTGTTGCTCTACTGACAGCTAAAACTTGCATCTCACTGTTGTTGAACTTAAGCCTTGACCATTGTGCTGTCGGCAAAGCGGATTTTCCTTATGTTTTTATTAGCTTTCATGGGATTCTTTTTGTCCAGCGTACTATGAAAAAAATACTCAAAAGAGAGGAATGACGTAATTCTTTATACACCAAACTTTAGACTGAAGTTTTTTATGGGCTACAGTGTGGACAGTGATGAGTCTGAGTGTCCACTGGAAGGAAAATTTAAATACTTTACATCCCACGTGAGTTTTGCAAGAGTGAAACTTGAAACGCTGCCGACAGCTCTACAATTTCGGGCACAAACTTGACACCCGCTTGATGTCGAAGACCCTGACAGCATACCCATGTACTCTGATTCACTCCCACACTCCTGGTACTCCGTTATTCTACACAGATCAATTTTACAGGCTAAGAAATGTCATCCTACCTCCATCCCCCAGGATTCAACCCACAACAGTCGACTAACACCCAGGTACCTACTTACTGCTATATTATTATAATCAAAACTAAGCGCTAAACACCACAAGGGTCATACAGCGTATTCATCAAAAACTATCGGAAACCACTATCTCGTGCCTGAAATATTCTGTGAGGAAGGAGTCTGGGCACAGGAGCTACCCCAGAGTCACTCAAAACAGCATACATAGTTCCGATCCACAAAAGGTAACAGTCAAGGAACTGCTAAAACCTATAGACCGTCAAACATTATTATTTGAAAGAGTCTTAAAGAATCAAAATTACGACTGACGTGCCATCACAACAGTTGGTACAGCATAAGTTTTGATCGGGTGGTTCCTGCCTGGTTCCTGCACTGTACACTTTGCAAAGTCTTTGACATATCATAACTCACAAAACGCGTGCCAAAAAAGGAATAACAGGAAAAATAAGTAGAATATTAAATTCCTAACAAACGGAACCCACAGAGTAAAAGTAAACAGAAGGAAATCGGGGGTTGCCACAGTGAAAAGACCCATTCCCTGAAGCACAGTACTTCGGCTCATTTATCTTTTTCATTCGCATATTCGACATAGACGGAGACATAAACAACAGCCATGTATCATGTTTCTCAGACGATTCTAGAATTTATGTGAGAGTGGCATCCATGAAACACACAACAGATCTAGAAAATAACATAAACTAAGTCTTCCAGTGGGCCCCTGACAACAGTGTGATGTTCAATGAGGGTAAATTCCAATTGCTTCGCTCTGGGTAAAAGTTTAGGAAATAAAATATGGGCGGTGTACAAGGCGAACTCAAATTACTTAACAGATCGGAAGTTCAATGTGATAGGCTGGATAACTAGAACATTCAAAACAAGATATGCCTAGCCAATGATGATTATTATCTCACGTCACTTGCTCTCTCTAGGCTGAAATATTGCTGTACTCTAACGGCCCTCCTGAAGGCAGGCGAAATTGTCAGTCAACCACCTGAATTACTGGGAACATTTGAAGTCCCTCGAACAGTATCCCTTGGGAAGTAGGGAAGAAGGATATATAATATACACCTGCAAAATTCTAGAGGGACTGATCTCAAGCTTGTACACTGAAATCAGTCCATATTAAAGCATGAGGTTTGGTAGACAGTGCGTGATACCTTCAATGAAGAACAAGGTCGCACTGAGTATACTAAGAGAAATCAATAAGTGTAGGGGGGACAAGATTCTTCAACACATCCTTTCATGCACAAGGGAATTTCTTATCAAACTCCAGGTTGTCTTCAAGAGAAAACTTGACAAGTTCCTCAGATCAGCCGGGCTGTAGTGTATATGTTGATCTGCGTGCAGCTGGCACCAACAGTCTGGTGGATCAGGCCAGCAACTGGAAGGCTGTTCTGGCACCGGGACGCGGGGGACGGCGACCCTGCCGAAACTAATTACAGGTAAACCCACCTTCCATCTGCCAGGCCCAGGAGCAGAGTTTGTGACACACACACCATAAACTACAAACAACAGGCCAAGTGTCTATCGACAAGTGACTTTGACAACTGGTACACACACACACACACACACACACACACACACACACACGCTCGAAGTCGACTGATAATGTGTATATCTGGTAAATCAAGAATATTTAACCTCTCCTTTTACAGTTAAGACAACTCGTGCAGTCCTCCAGCGAGTGCCGCTGCCACCAGTGTTCCTCCATGTCTCTATGTCTGTAGGAAGGTCATGAAACCTGGAAGGTCGTGAGACCTGGAAGGTCGTGAAACCTGGAAGGTCGTGAGACCTGGAAGGTCGTGAGACCTGGAAGGTCGTGAAACCTGGAGGGTCGTGAAAGGAAAACAAAAAGCCATATGTGAGCTGGGAGAGTAGTTACAGTGCTGGGAGGGTAGTGACAGTGCTGGAAGAGTAGTTACAGTGCTGGGAGAGTATTCACAGTGCTGGGAGAGTAGTCACAGTGCTGGGAGAGCAGTTACAGTGCTGGAACAGTAGTTACAATTATGGAAGAGGAGTTACAGTGCTGGGTGGAAACATTAAGACGTGTTTCTTTAAGACACCTACTGTCCATGTTCACCTATAAGTAAAATAGGTACCTGGTGTGGGTCGCAACCTGGGACAAAACTGACCTACTTTGCCCGAAATGCTCTGCATGACAAGGGGCTCTGTATGTAGTAGTATGTCATTGATGTCCGCTATGGTCTGTATACCTTGTACATGTACTTGTAGAAATAAAGATTATTATTATTATTGTTAAGGGTTATAAAAACAAATTTCCCTTATTTTTAATATTCGGTTAAGTTTCCACGTGTTTTGATTACCAGTTTCAGTCAGGCGGACAATCAGAAAATATAAGTCAGGTCCATTTCTTGAGTCCGGAATATTGTTGTTTTCTCTTCGGTCAATCGTGGCACTGATGTGTTTTTGGATGGCACTTTGCTTTTACTTCATTACGGATTCAGGTCAGAGGTATTCCTTGGTCAGTGGGTAATATTAATATTGTTCTCCTGCAACCATTCCTTAACCTGACTCACGAGACTGTAATTGTAAGACAATCAGGGAACAGGTGGGGTTTGACCCCATGACAAATGAGTCTTAAAACTCACAGGCCATTGCGCTAACCACTGGGCCAACTGCGTCTCATAAGATTTATTCAAGACACCCTAGGGAGGTTAGCATGGGCCACCACTATGACCTCCAAAAACGCCATCATGAGACGAAATCGTAATAACACGGCTGCAAACAAATTAAGCCACACCCATTC
Source organism: Cherax destructor (assembly GCA_009830355.1). Taxonomy (NCBI): domain Eukaryota; kingdom Metazoa; phylum Arthropoda; class Malacostraca; order Decapoda; family Parastacidae; genus Cherax; species Cherax destructor. Next base: position 220,552 of record WNWK01000342.1, read on the forward strand.
CACGATTTCCTAACCTGTTTTGCCATGTGCCACGAGTCACTGACTTACCTAAACTGCGATGCGTCATGAATGTTGTAGAATGTGAGAAAATGCCCCTTAAAGCACGTCTACTGTATGTGCAGACCCAGCAAATGATGCTGAGTCGCATGTGACAAAATATTATCTGCGAAGTCTACTAGTCTTGAGGCCTGAAGTGAGGAAGAAGCCGGCTGGCAACAAGTACACGCTGTTTTGCCCAACCAGCCTCCTGACACAGGTTGCTGTTGATGCCTGGAAAGAAAGTTCACTGGAGAGTCTAAAACATCGTGTTTTGCGGGGCGTTGGAGAGCATGATTTATTACACGCTTGAGATTGTCCGGGGGTTATCACTTATGCTTTTCGGTAAAAGTTAACGAGGTTTAATATGGCTGACTAGTGTAAAGGGTCACCTGGATAAGAGTGTTGCACAGAGAGGTGCGTTATTCTCAGTGTATATACACCTAGAGATGTACAGTATGTCTCATACTGTGTATATAAATCACTGTATATACACTGGGAGGTACATATCTGTGTGTATACAGTGAAGAGTGTATATCTAAGTCAGGGGTCCCCAAACTCTTCAAACTCTTCACCTTATAAACACTTCATGAAGTTTCAGATATATTCATCGACTCCCAAACATTTATATGCAAATAATTTAATAAATAATACTTTAACTAATAATACTACGAATAATAATAATAATAATAATAATAATAATAATAATAATAATAATAATAATAATAATGACTTCATAAAAAATAGGTTATATTTAAATTATGAAAAATATAAGATTTAACATGACCTCCCTTTGGACCCCCAGCCAATTATCGGCCCCTTTCGATAGTCTCATCGACTCTTAGGGGTCGATATTGAATTCTAAATGCATATGCAAATCGTTCATTGACTACTTTGGGTACTTAAATATTCTGGACTGGTGATGTACAGATGACGTGCAGGCTCTAAGGACACTCGTGTAGTCGACAGGCTTTAAACCTAACATCGTGGCCATCAAAACACTTAACTTGATGAATGACAGACAGACAACAAGTGGCATAGCTGATATGTAAATCAAGTAAGTGAAGATGTAGTACTGAACGGTGCTCCCACGGGTCTGTCGCTCTGGTGACAGCCGGCTTGGAGACGCTCTTGTTACACACACACACCACACACACACACACACAGTACACACACACACACACACACACACACACACACACACACACACACACACTGGAGACAGTGCTGTAAACATTCATACCAACCATATCGAACACAGATCAGAGATATATTCATGAACAGGAACTTTGAGAAATACTGTCAGGAACCTTAATAAACATTCAGGTATATATATAAGCCTGTTAGAATACTCAGCACCTGTATGGAGCCCACATCCATTCAAAAATACAAACTATAAAATGTCCAGAAATTTGCAACAAAACTGGTCCCAGAGATGCGATGTCTGGCGTACTAGTTAAGGTAAGAGAATTGAACTGAGGACATTAAAGCTTGTTAAGAGGAGACACGATAACATCGTACAAGATACTTAGAACACTAAGGCAGATAGACTAATTAAACAGCAGAGATCGGGAACAAGGAGGTATAAATAAAAAACGCAAATGGTTTACAGAGAAGTTAGGAATTACTTTTTCAGCCCAAGGGTGCTTAAGATATATATTTTATTATTATTATTATTAAATTCTGGTGGAAAAGCTTAAAAATTAGGGCCTCACAGTGCCTGAGGGACGCAAGGGGTAGGGGGTAATTAGGTTTGATCTGAGGAAGGGAAGGATAGCTTGAATTTTCTAGATCGAGAACCCTTCGTCAATATCAAGGCAACATCCCTAGAAGAATGGTGATGTGGAATGACTTAGTCAAGAACACTGTGAAACATACATAATACTCCATTGTATGTTGGGTATGTTATGTATGTTGGGTATGTTGTGTAAACGGTCTCTTCAGACTCCTTAAAAAGCAACATTAGAAGACGTCTAGTGTTGAGTGCACTCACTCAAGTATTAAATGCACTCTAGCACTGTCCTCTGGTTACGTGAACTTCACCTTCAGCTGTTGCAACAGCTGTGTTTAACACTTGCTGCCTCACCTACTGCTGCTGCTGTTTCCGATGTTATTGCTAGTGCTGCTGATGTTTATGCTGCTGTTGTTATTGCTAGTGCTACTGCTGTTTCTGTTGTTATTGCTAGTGCTACTGCTGTTTCTGTTGTTATTGCTAGTGCTACTGCTGTTTCTGTTGTTATTGCTAGTGCTACTGCTGTTTCTGTTGTTATTGCTAGTGATACTGCTGTTTCTGTTGTTATTGCTAGTGATACTGCTGTTTGTGTTGTTATTGCTATGTTTTCGGTTTTTGCTTTCTGCTGTTCTGTTGTTATTGTGCTGTTGTGTTTCTGTGTACTTGTCTGTTGCTAGTGCTACTGCTGTTTCTGTTGTTATTGCTAGTGATACTGCTGTTTCTGTTGTTATTGCTAGTGCTACTGCTGTTTCTGTTGTTATTGCTACTGCTGTTTCTGTTGTTATTGCTAGTGCTACTGCTGTTTCTGTTGTTATTGCTAGTGATACTGCTGTTTCTGTTGTTATTGCTAGTGATACTGCTGTTTCTGTTGTTATTGCTAGTGATACTGCTGTTTCTGTTGTTATTGCTAGTGATACTGCTGTTTCTGTTGTTATTGCTAGTGCTACTGCTGTTTCTGTTGTTATTGCTACTGCTGTTTCTGTTGTTATTGCTAGTGCTACTGCTGTTTCTGTTGTTATTGCTAGTGCTACTGCTGTTTCTGTTGTTATTGCTAGTGATGCTGCTGCTTCTGATGCTGTTTTTGTTGTTGTTGCCGCTGTTTCCGATGCTGGGGCTGGTGGTGGTGCTGCTGTTTCTGCTGCTTGTGCTGGTTCTGCTGCTGGTGCTGGTTCAGCTGCTGGTGTTGTTTCTGTTGGTGCTGGTTCCTGCTGGTGGAGTGGTTCTGCTGCTGGTGGTAGTGGTTCTGCTGCTGGTGCTGGTTCTGCTGCTGGTGTTGGTTGCTGCTGGCTGTCTTTCGTTCAGGTGCTGGCGCTGCGGTGGCTGCTGCTGCTGCTGCTGTATGGTTGCTGCTGGGCTGTATTCCCATTACGTGCTGCTACTACAGCTAATACGCTAACGCTACTGATAATTACCGACTTGTTAGGCAAATGCATTAAACCAACTTGCACTGATGTCCTTACCACAAACTACACGAACTGTTGCCATGTTGATGTTTAAGGTCCAGAGCAAGTGAACCATACCTGAGCAGAGTTAACCAAAGTACCTAGCAAAGTTGACCAAGAGTACCTAGAGCAGAGTGAACCAAGAGTACCTAGAGCAGAGTGAACCAAGAGTACCTAGAGCAGAGTGAACCAAGAGTACCTAGAGCAGAGTGAACCAAGAGTACCTAGAGCAGAGTGAACCAAGAGTACCTAGAGCAGAGTGAACCAAGAGTACATAGAGCAGAGTGAACCAAGAGTACCTAGAGCAGAGTGAATCAAGAGTACCTAGAGCACAGTGAATCAAGAGTACCTAGAGCAGAGTAAACCAAGAGTACCTAGAGCAAAGTGAACCAAGAGCCCAGTTGGTAGGCGGTATCCTCACGCATTGAGCGGAAAAGAACCGAGTTGGTAGCGGGTATTTCAGCATATACGGGAAAGATCATAACAGCTGTACGTGTCGTATGATTCAGTATATACGTGGTGTATCATTCAACATGACAGTGGTCGTATGATCAATATAACCTGTGTTTATGATTCAGCATAGACCGTGCGTACGTATGATTCAATATACACCTAGCGTACGTATGATTCTACATGTTCCTTCCGTACTCATGATTCAACATACACCTGGCGTACGTATGATTCTACATGTACCGTGCGTACGCATGATTCTACATGTACCGTGCGTACGCATGATTCAACAAACACCGTGCGTACGCATGATTCAACAAACACCGTGCGTACGCATGATTCAACAAACACCGTGCGTACGCATGATTCAACAAACACCGTGCGTACGCATGATTCAACAAACACCGTGCGTACGCATGATTCAACAAACACCGTGCGTACGCATAATTCAACAAACACCGTGCGTACGCATGATTCAACAAACACCGTGCGTACGCATGATTCAGTACTTTCCCATTTTAGGTTGGCTAATATATTATATAGTGTGGCGATTAACATGACGGGGCGGGATACCTGGACATGGGAACACGTAGGGGTGAAACACGCGAGTCTGGAATGCTAAGGTAGGTGTGTGTGTGTGTAGTCACTTAATTGTGGATGCAGGGGTCGAGACTCAGCTCCTGGCCCCGCCTCTTCGCTGTCCGCTACTGGGTCTCTGCTCTCCCTGCTCCATGAGCTTTATCATACCTCGTCTTAAAACTATGTATGGTTCCTGCCTCCACTATATCTTTCTCTAGACTATTCCACTTCCTGACTACTCTGTGGCTGAAGAAATGCTTCCTAACATCCCTTTGACACATCTGAGTCTTCAGCTTCCAGTTGTGTCCCCTTGTTTCTGTGTTCCCTCTCTGGAACATCCTGTCACTGTCTACCTTGTCGATTCCCCGCAGTATTTTGTATGTCGTTATCATGTCTCCTCTGACCCTTCTTTCCTCCAGTGTTGTTAGTCTTATTTCCCTCAACCTTTCCTCATAGGACAGACCCCTGAGTTGTGGAACTAACCTTGTCGCAAACCTTTGCACTTTCTCTAATTTCTTTACGTGCTTGACCAGGTGTGGGTTCCAGACTGGTGCTGCATATTCTAGTATGGGCCTGACGTACACGGTGTACAGTGTCTTGAACGATTCCTTGTTAAGGTAACGGAACGCTAATCTTAGGTTTGCCAGTCGCCCATATGCTGCCGCAGTTATCTGGTTGATGTGTGCCTCCGGAGACGTGAATGGCGTTATACTCACCCCAAGGTCTTTCTCCTTTGCCGAGGTTTGTAGCCTTTGCCCGCCTAGCCTGTACTCTGTCAGCGGTCTTCTTTGCCCTTCTCCGATCTTCATGACTTTGCATTTGGTGGGATTGAATTCGAGAAGCCAGTTGCTAGACCAGATGTCAAGCTTGTCCAGGTCTGTTTGAAGTCCTGCTTGGTCCTCTTCCGATGTGATTCTCCTCATTAATTTCACATCATCTGCGAACAGAGACACTTCTGAGTCTATCCCATCCGTCATGTCATTTACATATGCCAAGAATAACACTGGTCCTAGGACTGACCCCTGCGGTACGCCGCTCGTCACAGGCGCCCACTGTGATACCTCATCACGCACCATGACCCGTTGTTACCTCCCTGTGAGGTATTCCCTGATCCATTCCAGTGCCCTTCCTGTTATACATGCTTGTTCTTCCAACTTCTTTACTAATCTCATGTGAGGAACTGTGTCGAAGGCCTTCCTGCAGTCCAGGAAAATGCAATCAACCCACCCTTCTCTCTCTTGCCTTACCTCTATTACTTTATCATAGAACTCTAGGAGGTTTGTTACACAGGATTTGCCTTCCCGGAATCCGTGCTGTCTGGTGTTTATTATCCTGTTCAGCTCCAGATGCTCCACCATTCTTTTCCTGATGATTTTCTCCAGGACTTTGCACACTATACATGTAAGTGACACCGGTCTATAGTTTAGTGCCTCTTTTCTGTCTCCTTTTTTAAAGATGGGGACTACGTTGGCCTTCTTCCATACCTCAGGTATCTGCCCATTTTCAAGGGATGTGTTGAATATTATGGTAAGTGGCACACTCAGTACCTCAGCTCCTTCCCGAAGAACCCACGGGGAGATATTGTCCGGACCCATCGCCTTTGAGGTATCAAGGTCACTGAGTAACTGATTCACCTCCTCCTCAGTTGTGTGTATGCCCTCTAGCACTTGATACATCCCTTGTTGGTGACGTACCCCGTCCTGTCTACCCAGCTGCCTTCCTTCCTCCACTGTGAATACTTCCTTAAACCTCAAGTTGAGCTCCTCACATACCTCTTGATCGTTACTTGTGAGTTCCACATCTTCTCTCCTCAGCCTTATCACCTGGTCTTTAACTGTTGTCTTCCTTCTGATGTGACTGTGTGTGTGTGTGTGTGTGTGTGTGTCATGCATCATGCTAAAATAAAATTATTATTATTATTATAGCTCCTGCCACAGCCTCTTCGCTAGTCGCTACTAGGTCCACTCTCTCCCTCCTTCAGGGAGGGAGAAAGCAATTACCGTTCGTCTTGTTTCACGTACACCTCTCTCTAATGAACGTACACCTCTCTACCGAAGGTACACTTCTCTACTGAACGTGCATCTTTATCTCTACTGAACGTACACCTCTCTCTCTACTGAAAGTACACCTCTCTTTAATGAACGTACACCAAATGAACGTACAACTCTCTCTACGAGATATAATTATTTTAAACTTGTCATCATTCCCCTACCCTTTCCCCTTCTTCCCCTCCTCTCCCCTCTTCCTGGGAGAGTGCTACACCCAGGGAAGGAGAGCTACACCCAGGGAGAGAGTGCTACACCCATGGAGAGAGTGCTACACCCAGGGAGAGAGTGCTACACCCAGGGAGAGAGTGCCACACCCAGGGAGAGAGTGCCACACCCAGGGAGAGTGTGCTACACCCAGGAAGAGAGTGGTACACCCAGGGAGAGAGTGGTACACCCAGGGAGAGAGTGCTACACTCAGTGAGAGAGTGCTACACTCAGGGAGGGAGTACTACAACTTCTTCCTCTTCCTTCCCCTCTCCCTGTTAAATATTCTCCCTCACGCTGTTTTGGATGACAACAAAATAACTGAGAGTTATAGGATGCCTGTAGGATTCGTTAATCCTTATTTAAAGGATTAAGATATCCTTAACTTGTAGTGTACTGGTGGCATGCAGCGTTGATGACCTTGTAGTCGGTAGGTTTCAAACCTTTTTAAGAGCCAGGAATGAGCCGCATAGCTGGAACAACTCAGCCTGTCGCTCACACACACACACACACACACACACACACACACACACACACAGACGAGAGGATGAACCAACAAGGCTGGATCTCATATTCTCCTTGAGTAGTTCAGACACTGAGGACATCACATACGAAAGGCCCCTCGGAGCTAGTAATCACGTCGTCCTGAGCTTCCAATGCACTGTAGAGTTACAAGTGGAAAGTGAAGCAACACGAATAGGACGGGACACGCCATACTACAAAAGAGGGACCTACACAGTCATGAGGAATTTCCTGCATGAGGTACAGTGGGAAAGAGAAGTGGTGGAGAAAACAGTAAGTGGAATGATGAAATGTATAACCACAAAATGCAAGGAGGCAGAGAAGAGATTCGTACCCAAGAGCAACAGAAACAATGGGAAGAGCAGAACGAGCCCTTACTTCACCCGAAGGTGTAGAGGCCAAAACTAAGTGCGCTAGAGAGTGGAAAAAATATAGAAAACAAAGGGCCCAGGAAAACAAGGAGATTAGTCGAAGAGCCAGAAACGAATACGCACAGATAAGGAGGGAGGCCCAGCGGAAATACGAGTTTGACAAGTTTTACGAGACTTGAGGCCTGCGAGGCCTGGTCTTGGAGGGAGCATCAATTTGATAGCTGGGAGGCCTGGTCTTGGAGGGAGCATCAACTTGGTAGCTGGGAGAGCCTGGTCTTGAAGGGAGCATCAACTTGATAGCTGGGAGGCCTGGTCTTGGAGGGAGCATCAACTTGGTAGCTGGGAGGCCTGGTCTTGCAGGGAGCATCAACTTGGTAGCTGGGAGGCCTGGTCTTGGAGGGAGCATCAACTTGGTAGCTGGGAGGCCTGGTCTTGGAGGGAGCATCAACTTGGTAGCTGGGAGGCCTGGTCTTGCAGGGAGCATCAACTTGGAAGCTGGGAGACCTGGTCTTGCAGGGAGCATCAACTTGGTAGCTGGGAGACCTGGTCTTGCAGGGAGCATAAACATGGTAGCTGGGAGACCTGGTCTTGCAGGGAGCATCAACTTGGTAGCTGGGAGGCCTGGTCTTGAGGGAGCATCAACTTGATAGCTGGGAGACCTGGTCTTGCAGGGAGCATCAACTTGGTAGCTGGGAGGCCTGGTCTTGCAGGGAGCATCAACTTGATAGCTGGGAGGCCTGGTCTTGGAGGGAGCATCAACTTGGTAGCTGGGAGGCCTGGTCTTGCAGGGAGCATCAACTGTAGCTGGGAGGCCTGGTCTTGGAGGAGCATCAACTTGGTAGCTGGGAGGCCTGGTCTTGCAGGGAGCATCAACTTGGTAGCTGGAGGCCTGGTCTTGGAGGGAGCATCAACTTGGTAGCTGGGAGGCCTGGTCTTGCAGGGAGCATCAACTTGGTAGCTGGGAGGCCTGGTCTTGGAGGGAGCATCAACTTGGTAGCTGGGAGGCCTGGTCTTGCAGGGAGCATCAACTTGGTAGCTGGGAGGCCTGGTCTTGAGGGAGCATCAACTTGGTAGCTGGGGCCTGGTCTTGCAGGGAGCATCAACTTGGTAGCTGGGAGGCCTGGTCTTGGAGGGAGCATCAACTTGGTAGCTGGGAGGCCTTCTTGAGGGAGCATCAACTTGGTAGCTGGGAGGCCTGGTCTTGCAGGGAGCATCAACTTGGTAGCTGGGAGACCTGGTCTTGCAGGGAGCATCAACTTGGTAGCTGGGAGACCTGGTCTTGCAGGGAGCATCAACTTGGTAGCTGGGAGGCCTGGTCTTGCAGGGAGCATCAACTTGGTAGCTGGGAGGCCTGGTCTTGCAGGGACATCAACTTGGTAGCTGGGAGACCTGGTCTTGCAGGAGCATCAACTTGTAGCTGGGAGCCTGGTCTTGCAGGGAGCATCAACTTGGTAGCTGGGAGGCCTGGTCTTGCAGGGAGCATCAACTTGGTAGCTGGGAGGCCTGGTCTTGGAGGGAGCATCAACTTGATAGCTGGGAGACCTGGTCTTGCAGGGAGCATCAACTTGGTAGCTGGGAGGCCTGGTCTTGCAGGGAGCATCAACTTGGTAGCTGGGAGGCCTGGTCTTGCAGGGAGCATCAACTTGGTAGCTGGGAGGCCTGGTCTTGGAGGAGCATCAACTTGATAGCTGGGAGGCCTGGTCTTGAGGGAGCATCAACTTGGTAGCTGGGAGGCCTGGTCTTGCAGGGAGCATCAACTTGTAGCTGGGAGGCCTGGTCTTGAGGGAGCATCAACTTGGTAGCTGGGAGGCCTGGTCTTGCAGGGAGCATCAACTTGATAGCTGGGAGGCCTGGTCTTGGAGGGAGCATCAACTTGGTAGCTGGGAGGCCTGGTCTTGAGGGAGCATCATGGTAGCTGGGAGCCTGGTCTTGCAGGGAGCATCAACTTGGTAGCTGGGAGGCCTGGTCTTGAGGGAGCATCAACTTGTAGCTGGGAGACCTGGTCTTGCAGGAGCATCAACTTGGTAGCTGGGAGGCCTGGTCTTGCAGGGAGCATCAACTTGGTAGCTGGGAGGCCTGGTCTTGGAGGGAGCATCAACTTGGTAGCTGGGAGACCTGGTCTTGCAGGGAGCATCAACTTGGTATCTGGGAGACCTGGTCTTGCAGGGAGCATCAACTTGGTAGCTGGGAGACCTGGTCTTGCAGGGAGCATCAACTTGGTAGCTGGGAGGCCTGGTCTTGCAGGGAGCATCAACTTGGTATCTGGGAGACCTGGTCTTGCAGGGAGCATCAACTTGGTAGCTGGGAGGCCTGGTCTTGCAGGGAGCATCAACTTGGTAGCTGGGAGGCCTGGTCTTGCAGGGAGCATCAACTTGGTAGCTGGGAGGCCTGGTCTTGCAGGGAGCATCAACTTGGTAGCTGCGAGGCCTGGTCTTGGAGGGAGCATCAACTTGGTAGCTGGGAGGCCTGGTCTTGGAGGGAGCATCAACTTGGTAACTGGGAGGCCTGGTCTTGCAGGGAGCATCAACTTGGTAGCTGGGAGACCTGGTCTTGCAGGGAGCATCAACTTGGTAGCTGGGAGGCCTGGTCTTGGAGGGAGCATCAACTTGGTATCTGGGAGACCTGGTCTTGCAGGGAGCATCAACTTGGTATCTGGGAGACCTGGTCTTGCAGGGAGCATCAACTTGGTAGCTGGGAGACCTGGTCTTGCAGGGAGCATCAACTTGGTAGCTGGGAGGCCTGGTCTTGCAGGGAGCATCAACTTGATAGCTGGGAGGCCTGGTCTTGCAGGGAGCATCAACTTGGTAGCTGCGAGGCCTGGTCTTGGAGGGAGCATCAACTTGGTAGCTGCGAGGCCGGGTCTTGGAGGGAGCATCAAGGGTGTTATTCACCAATATTTTCTCTTGATGAAATTCACATTCCATGGTGTTGAGCAGCACCATGAGCTTGTGGTTTACCATGGTATTGAGTAGCACCATGAGCTTGTGGTTTACCATGGTATTGTGTAGAACCATGAGCTTGTGGTTTACCATGGTATTGTGTAGAACCATGAGCTTGTGGTTTACCATGGTGTTCGAGATTGACATAGCATCGAAAGCTAAATCTCACCCAGAGCTGTTGTACAGCCACATCAGGAGGAAAACAGCAGTCAATGACCAAGTAATCAGGCTGAGGAAGGAAGAAAGGTCTCAAGAAACTACAAAGAAGTATGCAAAGAGCTCAACACGAGATTTAAGGAAGTATTTTCTGTAGAGACAGAACGGACTTCAGCAAACCGGGATGGAAAGGTACACCAACAAGTGCTGGATACACTACACACAACCGAGGAGGTGGTGAAGAGGCTGCTAAGTGAGCTAGATACCTCAAAGTTGGTGGCACACACAGGAGAGGCGCTGTGCCACTAACAGCAATCTTCAACACATCTATCGAAACAGGGCAACTACCTGAGGTGTAGAAGACAGCAAATGTAGTCTCAATCTTGAAGAAAGGAGACAGATATACACCATTAAACTAGAGACCAGTGTCACTGACATGTATAGTAGGCAAAGTGATGGAGAAGCTTATCAGGAGGAGAGTGGTGGAGCACCTAGAAAAGAATTTAAGAAAAGAATGAGCTTAGGCACGTTAACCAGCACAGTTTCACGGAGGGAATATCCTGTGTCACAAACCTACTGGAGTTTCACAAGGTTACAGAAATAAAGCAGGAGAGAGAGGGGTGGGTATACTGCATTTTCTTAGACTGTAAGAAGGCTTTTGACACAGTTCTGCACAAGAGATTAATGCAAAAGCTGGAGCAGCAGGCAGGAATAACAGGAAAGGCACAACAATGATTAGAGAATACCTGAGAAGAAGGAAACAACGAGTGATGGTACGGGACGAGGTGTCAGAGTGGGCGTCTGTGACGAGCGGGGTTCCACAAGGGTCAGTTCTAGGCCCGGTGCTGTTTGTGGTATATGTGAATAATATGACGGAAGGAATAGATTCAAAGGTGTCCCTGTTTGCAGACGATGTGAAGCTAATGCGGAGAATTCAAGTAGACAAGGATCAGGTAAGACAGGCTGGAAGCCTGGTCCAACAACTGGCTCCTGTAGTTTAACCCCACCAAGTGCAAAGTCATAAAGACGGAAGAATGTCAGAGATGACTACAGGCTAGGGGGCCAAAGGCTGCAAACCTCACTCAAGGAAAGGATCTTGGGGGTGAGTATAAAACCGAGCACATCTCCTGAGGCGCACATCAGCCATATAACTGCAACAGCATATGGGCGCCTGGCAAACCTAAGAAGAGCGTTTCGACACCTGAATAAGGAATCATTCAAAACTCTGCACACCGTGTACGTCAGGCCCATATTGGAGTATGCAGCACCAGTATGGAATCCACACCTGGTCGAACACGTCAAGAAATTAAGAAAATGCAAAGATTTGCAACAAGACTAGCCCCTGAGCTAAGGAGTATGTCCTACGAGGAAAGGTTAAGGGAAATCAACCTGACGACACTGGAGGACAGGAAGGATAGGAGAGACATGAAAACGACATATAAAATACTGAGAGTAACTGACAAGGTGGAAAGGGACAAAATATTTTAGAGATGAGACACAAAAACAAGGGGTCACAAATAGTTGGAAATAGAAAACTAAATGAGTTACAGGGATGTTACGAAGTATTTCTTCAGTCACAAAGTTGTCAGGAAGTGGAGCAATCTGGAGAGAGATGCAGTGGAGGCAGGATCCATACATAGCTTTAAGAAGAAGTACGATAAAGCTAATTGAGAAAGGAGAATTAACAAAGTAGCGACCAGCGAAGAGGCTAGGCCAAGAGCTATGAATCGACCCCTGCAACCACAAATAGGTGAGCATAAATAGGTGAGTATACACACACACACAGCCTAGCGAGAGCAGAAATACCTGACGCCCTTAAACACCTGACAATCGATTAGTATTAACCTCTGCGATGGTCTGCGCATCGCTAATGATCGTCTGGGTTAATTTAAGGCCTGACATTGTTCTCCATCAATTAATATTAATCATTAAAGTGATCAAGGAGCAACGTGCGAGGGCAGCATCTCTCATGTTAATTTCTCCTTTTCTTTCCCCTGTGGTTGCTTATATATATATATATATATCAACCACAGGAGGAGTTGAATGATAGCTCTAGGAGCATATAAAATGGAGGACGGAAAAATGAAACAATGTATATTTTGGAAATTTTGCAGCTAATCTGTTCTGAGGCTCTCTAGGCCGATCTCTCTCTCTCTCTCTCTCTCTCTCTCTCTCTCTCTCTCTCTGCATTTTAAATACTTTATTACACAGTAATTACGTATATTCGACGGCATTTAGGGACAATTCATAGATTACACATAGGTGGGTACACAAGAGTACACACAGGTTAGTACACATGAGTACACATAGGTGAGTATATACATGTGAGTATATTCACGTAGCAGATGGCCATCTTGACTTTGCACATATGTTTTAACGCTTCGAGTCACTAATTACAAGAATTACCAAGTCAAGAACCAGTGCGTGGTTAGACTGTCAGATGAGGCTGATGCCAAGATTATTGCTGCTGGCGAGTCTCTTGTTTTGTCGTATTCCCTCACGCAGGTAGGTCTTGTCCCGGTCAGGGTCTTTTCCAGATGGTGACCCGGCGCCTCACTCAGGACGAGGCTCATACAAGGTGTTGAAATCTGTCGGCCTGAGCTGGGTGACTTCGGTAAGGTAACGAGGATGTTAACTAGTATTTCATTAGGGGTCATAGGCTATGGCAGCTTCAGAGGCTTCCTTCCAGCATAGTTAGAGTTGTTAGTGGTTGTGGTGGTTGTTAGTATGGTTGTATTGGCTGTAGTTGTGAGAGGGTGAGATGGATTTTTTAATTACTGAATACATCTGCAGCGTGTTGCTAAGCTACTCTATGATGCAGGGTGTTTCAATCGTAGGAGCTTGTTGGCAGTAGGTCATAGCGTTCGGCTTTGTTGTGTTAGACTTCGTTAGTAACCCCATTTCTTCTTAATTTCCATAATGTTCTTCCCATTCTTAAGAACATAAGAAAGAAGGAACACTGCAGCAGACCTACTGGCCCATGCGAGGCAGATCCAAGTCTCCCACCGGCTTAAGCTAATGACCCAACCTAGTCAAGTCAGGTCACATTCATTTAAGGAAGGAACACTGTATCAGACCTAGTAGCACAAGCTAGTCATGTCCAACTCACACCCACCCACAAGCACTCATGTATTTATCTAACCTATTTTTAATCCACACAGTGTCCTAGCTTCTATGATGGTACTCAGGAGTTTATTCCACTCATCCACAACTCTATTACCAAACCAGTGCTTTCCTATATCCTTCCTGAATCTGAATTTTTCCAACTTAAAACTATTGCTGCGAGTCCTGTCTTGGCTAAATATTTTTATCACACTATTTACATCCCCTTTATTTATTCCTGTTTTCCACTTATACACCTCAATCATATCCCCCATAATTCTAAGCCTTTCTAGAGAGTGTAGATTCAGGGCCCTCAGTCTATCCTCATAGGGAAGATTTCTGATACATGGGATCAACTTTGTCATCCTCCTCTGTACGTTTTCCAGATTCTGTAATACGGTGACCAAAACTGTGTGTTTTCTTCTGAGACTACAGTGTTCTGGCAGCTCCTTTAAGACTTCAGAAAAGCAACCAGTCAGGGTCCCAGAAGACGATCTTCTTTCTTCCCTCTTACCTGATGACATACAACAGACTGAGAAACCTAATAATCTGGCCATTGCCATGGTATGTGTGTACGTGCTGGAGGCAGGAGAAGTACCTAATTACAGTACCTAATTAACGTGATCATTACCGACGCTCAGTGCTGTTAAGAAGGTGTAGTTTTGTGAAGTCCAGTTTAAAATTGTGGCTGCCATGAGCATCAAAGTACAAGTCCGGTCTAAAATTGTAGCTACCATGAACGTTAACGCACACGTCGTCTAAAATTGTAGCTACCATGAACGTTAACGCACACGTCGTCTAAAATTGTAGCTACCATGAACGTTAACGCACACGTCGTCTAAAATTGTAGCTACCATGAACGTTAACGCACACGTCGTCTAAAATTGTAGCTACCATGAACGTTAACGCACACGTCGTCTAAAATTAAGGTTGCGCGGGTTGAATGGACATGTCTCCCGCACTTCTCTTACTAATCAACTCAGCCTCAAAAATAACCATCAAGATTATATACATCGAAATGTCTGTCTGTCTCTGTCTGTCTGTCTCTCTCTCTCTCTCTCTCAGCATATATACGCCGAAATATGCGTGTCTCTCAGTGTATATATACCGAGATGTAAATATATCTCTCTGTAAACACCGAAATATGCGTATATCTTTGTGTATATTTACCAAGATGTGCGTATTTCTGTGTGTGTGTATAGCCAAAGTCTGCTATCTCTCAGTGTTTTTACACCAAGATACACGTCTCGGTGTATATCTGAGAGTTTAATTCCTATTTTAGGAATTTAAATGTCCTTAACTTAAGCATTGAGTTTGTGGTTTCCCACTATTTAAGCGACTTTGATTTATCCGCCGCTGCCAGACGTATGCTGTCCGAGTGTTCGAGTAGGTAATTATAGGTGATTAATGATACGTAAATGGAGGTTTATTTATGAAACCTAATCTAACATGGGATTACTAATACGTTGGTTTACCCTCGGTTTAAGACAGGCAAATACTGACGTAGTGTAACGCGTTGGAAACCCGGATATTTCTGAGGGCGAGTTGTATAACAGGGGCAGCAGCAGGGGTGGCAGGGGAAGGGGAATTCCTGGTGAGGGATTTTTCCTGGGGAAGGATTTTTCCTGGAGAGGAGGTGTTCCTGGGGAGGTGTTTCTGGGGAGGGGGGATGAAGAAGACGGGGAAGATCCGGGTCATGCCATATACCTCAAGGTGGGGCACACTTCTCCCTGGCGAAGTAAGCCAGTAACTGGTAGATCAAATCATAAGCCCAAAATTACAAAATAAAAAAAAAAATTGTGGATAACATCCTGGCCCATTATCAGTTATTATTATTAATTATTATTATTATTTTATAAGAACAAGAGGAGGCGGAGGCGCTACAACCTTGCGACAGCGCTGTTCACCACCAGAGAACACCTTTCAGTTTTCATTTCCAATTTGTGGTCTTGTTTTGACTCTCTGGTCTCATCCAAGCTCTTATCCAGACATTAAATTCACTCTAATACGAAGATAATGCTCTCCCCTCCACCACCCTCGTCTCCCCAACACACATTTTATCACAAACCTTCACTCCCCAATTAGAAAAGGTGAACAAGTTTTTTTTTTCTAGTTTGGCTGCCAGCTTGCCCATCCGATCTTCCGTGGAGCTTCGGCCTGTAATTTGCGACCTATGAACCTTGCCGACCGGTCCTCTCACTCGGCCCTTTCATATTGTTTCTGTTTATTGTATATACAAATTATTTTAAGGCTCGTCTGGAGTGCCACGCGTGTTAATGCTTCGTTAATTCGGAAAATAGGATCGCAGGGCTCCTTGGGAAATATAGGTCAGAAGACTCGTTGGGAAATAGGTAGCAAGAGTGGGAAAGCAATGCTGTCTGATTTTGCAGACAGTAGTATAAACACGTACAAGGATTCTGAGTGCACGTAGATGTTGAAGGCATGCAATATTGACAAATTACGTAGATTTCACGTTGGATAACCCAATATAGTCACTGTGAATTATTTCCACTGGAGGGAAGCTGCATCAATATTTATAGGGAAGAGGTTGTAAGACTCATTTTAAATCTTGTATCATGGGTGACAGATGACCTACTAGTATCCGCATCGTCATACATGGGGGTGAAGCTGCGGGTTTACTGCAGGAGGGATCAGAGAAGCCCGGATGATTCTCCCTTGGTAACGGGGTATGACATGTAAGGACACGGGGAAGTGCAATGGAGGAAGAGTAGGATGCCACATGTCCTTGGTGTGTTGGCACGACACAGGCCCTGCATTGAATCGGTTTCTGCAAGAAAAACTTCGTGGAATATTTATGGTGTGGTAAATTTCCTTTTTATAACATTACGCCGTGGAGTGCCAGACAGTGAACCACAGCTACCTGGTAGATGCTGCCTCCCACCTATCAGGTTGTAGGTCTTTGTTGTCTCCCAGCTGGCGGTTCAGATTATCTATGATCTACCAGCTAGCCTACATGTTGATGCTTCCCCGGATCATCGCCCTCGAGGCTCGGCCTTGGACCAGGCCTCCTTCATAATGCCACTTACAGTAAATCCATTTATCTCCAGCACTTTGACTGGACAGAGACAGGGCCACGAATGGCTCACACGAATTTAGCGTTTCGTGAAATACAGTTACGGTCACTGGCGGTAACTGTGTACAGTGTAACTTAAGAACCACATCCTGGGTGGTGGTGATGGTGTTGGTGGTGGTGTTGGTGATGGTGTTGGTGATGGTGATGGTGTTGGTGATGGTGATGGTGTTGGTGGTGGCATACAGTGTGTTTGTGCAGGCCACCTACCATCTTCCAGATGGAGGCTTGAGACTTACCATCTACCAGATAGCTCACAGTCGTCTAATTCCGCGTATGGTATTACCCGCCATCTGTTGGCCTGTCGTGGAGAATACACTTCACACAACACATGACAAGAAAACGACGGAGTACGTACCGAGAACTGACCAAACATGAAAATGGCGGTGCATCCCACCACACGACCATATGTATAAATGGAAGTACCTATTAGCTCCTCTTTGGCTCACTTTAAATGGCATACTACACCTAGACAAAGGGCAGCGCTTGAAGACCAGACTGTGCCCTCACTACATCTATAAAAGTACTCTGCCACCCAGCTTCTTCAAACAATTCCTCGCAAACGACGGGTTCTCATCTGACCAATAATGGTCTTTCGGTCTGACTTCATCGGGAAGATAGCTATGATTAGCCAGGCGGTGCAGGAGTGAGCTCCTTGCAACAACACACGTCTGGAGTCACTCATAGGAACAGCGGTGCGGTGCAGGAAGGGGCTTCCTACAACACTGCTGCAGTCGTTCTGGGAGCCACTCGCTGGTCTGGTTTCACATGATCCTCCACCGAGACCAGAACAAACGGAGGCTTGAGAAAATTCGCAGGTGCTGATCTGGTTTCACACGGTTCACCACTAGTTTCACATGATCTTCCACAAAGACCAAGACAGCCAGAGGTTTCAGCAAGATCACAGGTGCTGATCTGGTTTCACACTGCTTACCCCCAATCGAAATAAGTCACCTTGTCTGACTTTTTTGGGTTATCCAAGGTTCTCTACTTATATGCTGTTATGTATGATAATCTATGTAACTGTATTTGTGTATACCTGAATATTATTATTATAATCGAAAGGTATACCTGAATAAACTTTACTTACCATTGGGTCTGAGATGACAAGACCCTGAGTGTCGAACCCTAGAGCCTGGATGACAAGAAACTAGGGTTTAAGGTACCAATCTGGTCTCATACTGTGTGTGTGTTTTTAATTAAAGCCAAAGTTTCTGCTGGCCTATTGCAACTGTCAATATACTGCAGTTTTTAGAGTTTCTCAGGGGAAAAAGCTACACCAAAAGTCTAGTCACAGACCGGGTCGCGGGGGCGTTGACTCCCGAAACCCGGGAGGTATACTCCATTTATAAAGCACAACTTAGGATAGGAAGGAATGATTTACATCTAAATAAGTTGATTTTATCAAAGGGAAATTCATTTCCTTGATGCGGTTGACCTCAGGGTCGTGGACGATAGAAACGGAGGTTAGGTGAGCTCACTGTCTCACCCAGCAGTGGCTGGCGACCTCGCGTGTGTGTACAATCCTGAACAAACATCTTCCTTGCCATGGCGTATTTGTCTTGCATTAATTTTTATCAGCTGGGGTAAAATTCTACCGGTTAATTTCTTCCTAACATGAAAAACTGTTATAATACGGAACTTATTTTTTTTGTCCACACGCTCTGTTATTTACATATTTTAAAACTATATTGCTAAAATAATCTTATTTCTACTATTCTATTGGGGTTGGCTAAAGGGTTTACAACCTATCGTCTACACGAGCGTCGTTAAGAGGGGAGCAGGATTCGACATGTAAATTTTTAATAATAGTCTGATTTTAAACTATTTTTTTTATTATAAGTTAAGAAAGTGGTAAAAATTGTATAATAGAAGTTTCACGAAGTTTGCTTAAAAATAAGAAGAGATAAAAAAATAATGATCTTTTATATAGTTAAGGTAACACGAAACTTGTTCATCATCAGTCAAGAATATTTTAATAGATAAATTATAGATTTAAGTAAACTTTCATCCAATATATACTAAGAGATATACACGTTGATATTTCGATCATGGTTTTAAGACCCTCTTTAAGTAGATGAAACAATATGTTGTCTATACGAGACCAGACCAGAACCTTTTTAAAAGCGCCATGGGCCTTGGTCTGTGTGTAGATACTCACCTATTTGTGGTTGCAGGGGTTGATTCATAGCTCCTGGCCCCGCTAGTCGCTACTAGGTCTACTCTCTCCCTGCTCCATTAGCTTTACCATACCTCTCCTTAAAGCTATGTATGGATCCTGCCTCCACTACATCACTCTCCAGACTGTTCCACTTCCTGACAACTCTATGACTGAAGAAATACATCCTAACATCCCTGTGACTCATCCGAGTTTCAATTTCCAGTTGTGACCCCTTATTGCTGTGTCCCATCTCTGAAACAATCTGTCCCTATCCACCTTGTCAATTCCTCTCAGTATTTTATACGTCGTTATCATGTCCTCCCTATCCCTCCTGTCCTTCAGTGTTGTCAGGTTGAGTTCCCTTAACCTCTCATCGTAGGACAAACTCCTCAGCTCTGGGACTAGTCTTGTTCCAAACCTTTGCACTTTCTTTAATTTCTTGACGTGTTTAACCAGTATACTCGCCTAATTGTATTCAATTGTGGCTGCAGGGGTCGAGTCATAACTCCTGGCCCCTCCTCTTCACTGGTGGCTACTAGGTCACTCTCCGTGAGCTTTTTCTACCTCTATCACTCACCTAATGCTACTAAGGGTTGCGTAACTCAGCTCTGGCCTGTCTTGCTGCTGTATGTCTCTGCTTGTGGTTTGTTTTTGTGTGTGTGTGTGTGTGTGTGTGTGTGTGTTAAGCGCTAAATCCGTGTGGGTCATTCAGTGCATGGAGCGGTGAAGGCTCGATCCTCCGACACAATTAGTGGATGGAGGATCGAGCCTCCATTTTGCTCGGCAGTTCACCTCGCTGAGCTGAGCCGCCTGTATTCACCTAGCACATCATAAGGAACCTGGGAGTAATTCACCTGCTGTTGGTAGTATTCTTTAAGGTGGTATGAAAGAGGCAGGGCCAAGTTTTGGAATGATCCGAAGGTATGATAACAACTCTTAGTCTATAAATGAGCAGAGGTATGAGAGGAAGGAAGAGGGAGATGGAGAGGAGAGAAGGGAAAGTGAGAAGGGAGATGGTAGAGTGGGAGAAGGGAGAGGGGGAAAAAGAAGGGAGATAGAAGAGTGGGAGAAGGGAGAGGGGAAAAATAAGGGAGATGGAAGAGAGTGGAAGAAAAAAAAGAAAATGGGAGAAGGGAGAGAGAGAGAGAGAGAGAAGGGAGAGGGAGGGTGAAGAAAGAAGAGGGAGACTCAACGTGGAATATTAATGGTCATGGTTGGAGGAGAGGGAATCGGCTGAGTGGAACCATGTCAAGGTTTGCCTGTTCTTCTTCACCTCCCTTCATCACCATCTCTCACCCCCACCCACCCCACCTACCAGTCACTTTCTACCAGCTCGCTTCCTCACTCCCTCCCACGTTCCCTCCACATTCCCTCCCTCCGTCCCTCCCACTCTCTCTTCAGCCCTACAGACGTCCGTGTGTGCGCCTCACGTATTTGTTTTTAACTAATTTAGCGAAGGGCATGCACACACACACACACACCAGTTGGCCCAGGAGCTATGAATCGACCCCTGCAACCACAAATAGGTGAGTACACACACACCAGTAGAGTTTTTAGGAGTTGGAAGGAGTTGACTGAAGGGAAGCAAGAGACTACACAGTAAGAACACTTCAGACTGGGAGTCCCAAGGTGGCGATTGCAGTGATGTACAACCCGCCACAGAACAGCAGGAGGCCAAGACATGAATAAGAGCAACAGAGCAATGGTTGATACACTAGGTGAGGTGGCCAGAAGGGCACACATGCGGGCAACAGAAACAATTGGAATAACAATAATAATAATAATAGTAATACAAATAATAATAAATTATAAAAATACTAATAAAAATAATAATAATCTTTATTTCTACAAGTACATGTACAAGGTATACAGACCATAGCTGACATCAATGACATACTACTATATAGAAAGCCCTGGTTATACAGAGCATTTCAGGCAAATTAGGTCAGTTTTGTCGCAGGATGCAACCCCAGGTTTGATATGCATGCCTCCCCCACCCCACGCCTGCTATGCACGCCTCCCACCACCCCACACCTGCTATGCAAGCCTCCCCCACTAAAATCTCTACTTGCTATAAAGGTCTCACTTTTACCCTCCAACTCTACCTTTACCCTCCCCTCTATCTCAGACAGATACCTTCAACCTCAAGTAATTGAATGCTTCCGGCCTCTCCAGGCGCGAGCCTTATACGTGTCTTCCCCGTTGCTAGAGGTTCTTACTGCTCCTGGCTGCCTTCCACGTGTCTTCCCCGTTGCTAGAGGTTCTTACTGCTCCTGGCTGCCTTCCACGTGTCTTCCCCGTTGCTAGAGGTTCTTACTGCTCCTGGCTGCCTTCCACGTATCTTCCCCGTTGCTAGAAGTTCTTACTGCTCCTGGCTGCCTTCCACGTGTCGTCCCCGTTGCTAGAGGTTCTTACTGCTCCTGGCTGCCTTCTACGTGTCTTCCCCGTTGCTAGAGGTTCTTACTGCTCCTGGCCGCCTTCCACGTGTCGTCCCCGTTGCTAAAGGTTCTTACTGCTCCTGGCTGCCTTCCACGTGTCTTCCCCGTTGCTAGAGGTTCTTACTGCTCCTGGCTGCCTTCCACGTGTCTTCCCGTTGCTAGAGGTTCTTACTGCTCCTGGCTGCCTTCCACGTGTCTTCCCCGTTGCTAGAGGTTCTTACTGCTCCTGGCTGCCTTCCACGTGTCTTCCCCGTTGCTAGAGGTTCTTACTGCTCCTGGCTGCCTTCCACGTGTCTTCCCCGTTGCTAGAGGTTCTTACTGCTACTGGCTGCCTTCCACGTGTCTTCCCCGTTGCTAAAGGTTCTTACTGCTCCTGGCTGCCTTCCACGTGTCTTCCCCGTTGCTAGAGGTTCTTACTGCTCCTGGCTGCCTTCCACGTGTCTTCCCCGTTGCTAGAGGTTTTTACTGCTCCTGGCTGCCTTCCACGTGTCTTCCCCGTTGCTAAAGGTTCTTACTGCTCCTGGCTGCCTTCCACGTGTCTTCCCCGTTGCTAGAGGTTCTTACTGCTCCTGGCTGCCTTCCACCATCAAAACGCTAACGTCAGTATACACAGACTTCGCCGAGTGTGATCACTGTGTCACAAAGTGCAAAAGAAATAACTGGAAAAAAATAGAAATGCCGATCTTCATTTTTTTTCTTTAGCAAATCGGATCTAAAGAGGAATTAGTCAAGGCTGTGAGATCAGAGCCGCCAGCAGTGTAAAGCTTATATTCAAGTCATTGTGATAGCTTAGCACTGTTAATGCTTATAATTGCAACCATAATTTTTAAAGGGGATGGAGGGGTAAGCCAGCGGAAGGCCTCGGTCAGATGACCAAAAGTTGCAGCTGCGGGTCATAATATGACTGACCAGCGTCAGGAAACACTTGTCCCTGTGACTGTACCAGTTCTCTTTCCCTTGCTCGCACCTGCCATAGGTCGAGATATTAACCAGTGTAGATAACTGATTCAGAGAACACTACAACTACAACAGTAGTTGTACTAGTAACAACAGTAGTTGTACTAGTAGCAGCAACAGTAGTTGTACTAGTAACAACAGTAGTTGTACTAGTAACAACAGTAGTTGTACTAGTAGCAGCAACAGTAGTTGTACTAGTAACAACAGTAGTTGTATTAGTAACAACAGTAGTACTAGTAACAGCAACAGTAGTTGTACTAGTAACAACAGTAGTACTAGTAACAGCAACAGTAGTTGTACTAGTAACAACAGTAGTACTAGTAACAGCAACAGTAGTTGTACTAGTAACAGCAACAGTAGTTGTACTAGTAACAACAATAGTACTAGAAGCAGTAATAGTAATACATATGCCTGCTTGTCTGCCTATTTCTGCTTGTCTCCTCATTCTACTTGTCTCCCCCCTCCCTCCCTCCCTCTCGCTCGCTGGTCACGAGCGGGGGGTCGCGGCGTGACCATCTCAGCCACCCAACAGGCAAATTACCGCCCATGATAACACGGGCGTGATCCCCCGCACACCGGCCACGCCCGCGCTGCCCACCCTCGCCCATTACCTACCTAGGTGGTGGTCAATCGCACCTCACTCCTTCAGACTTCACCCACCCACCGCCCACTCAGACCAAAGCGTCCTAGCCTAGGTCATCATTCTGTCTCTTGTTCTGAAGAATGAAGTGTGGAGGATGAGGGGGATGAAGGATGAGAGGGATGGAAGATGGGAGGGATGAAGAATGAGAGGTATGGAAGATGGGAGGGATGGATGAGAGGGATGGAAGATGGAAGGGATGAATGAGAGGGATGGAAGATGGGAGGGATGGAGGATGTGTCGTGTGGGTCTTGGGAGAGAGCCACCACTTGTCGTGTGGGTCTTGGGAGAGATGTATAGGAGGTCAAAGATACTCCTTGTTGGATGGTTACGGTGTATTTACAGTGAGTCAAGGAGAGTCCAGCACACCTTCTGTCTCGCCTGTAGGTCTAACGTAGTGAGGCAGTCTGCCTATGATAGGCTGTGCACATGCGCTGAGCCTCTGACGTCAGCGGGTACCGTGACGTCACACGCAAAGGGACCAGCTTTATAAAGATACACTAAACAAGTGTATATATGATACTGACACGACAGATGAGAGGGATGGAAGATGAGAGGGAAGGAGAATGAGAGGGATGGAAGATGGGAGGGATGGAGAATGAGAGGGATGGAAGATGGGAGGGATGGATGACAAAATCCTCACAATGCAGCCTTCAGAGGGAGCGCTAAACCACTAGGGAGTCAAACAGAGCCTTCGCAATGGGAAGCAATCAGATTTGATCAGAGGAAGGGGAGCTCCAAATTCCTTGGATCAAGAGCTTCTCGTCAGCGGCAAGATACACTTCGTGTATTATTATTGAAAACAAGCGCTAAACCCGTTTGGGTCAATGTATTGAGGTTTGTTCCGAGGATCGGGATAATCTAGACTTATTTCGGTTTTTCGGTCTCACAGTCTCGGTCTCACAGTCTCGGTCTCACAGTCTCGGCCTCACAGTCTCGGTCTCACAGTCTCGGTCTCACAGTCTCGGTCTCACAGTCTCGGTCTCACAGTCTCGGTCTCACAGTCTCGGTCTCAGTCTCGGCCTCACAGCCTCGGCCTCACAGTCTCGGCCTCACAGTCTCGGTCTCACAGTCTCGGCCTCACAGTCTCGGCCTCACAGTCTCGGTCTCACAGTCTCGGTCTCACAGTCTCGGCCTCACAGTCTCGGTCTCACAGTCTCGGTCTCACAGTCTCGGTCTCACAGTCTCGGCCTCACAGCCTCGGCCTCACAGTCTCGGTCTCACAGTCTCGGTCTCACAGTCTCGGCCTCACAGTCTCGGCCTCACAGTCTCGGTCTCACAGTCTCGGCCTCACAGTCTCGGTCTCACAGTCTCGGTCTCACAGTCTCAGTCTCACAGTCTCGTCTCACAGTCTCGGCCTCACAGCCTCGGCCTCACAGTCTCGGCCTCACAGTCTCGGTCTCACAGTCTCGGCCTCACAGTCTCGGCCTCACAGTCTCGGTCTCACAGTCTCGGCCTCACAGTCTCGGTCTCACATGTCTCAAGTCGGTCTCACAGTCTCGGTCTCACAGTCTCGGTCTCACAGTCTCGGTCTCACAGTCTCGGTCTCACAGTCTCGGTCTCACAGTCTCGGTCTCACAGTCTCATCCTCACAGTCTCGGTCTCACAGTCTCGGTCTCACAGTCTCGGCCTCACAGTCTCGGTCTCACAGTCTCGGTCTCACAGTCTCGGCCTCACAGTCTCGGCCTCACAGTCTCGGCCTCACAGTCTCGGCCTCACAGTCTCGGTCTCACAGTCTCCCGATCCATCCCTGACAGGAACACCATTGTCAGTCATTTTAATTGGTCTCGCTCCATTGGTCTCCCCGTGGCTGGTCAGGGCACCTTACTGGTCCCACTCCCCTGACCACATACCAGTCACATACCTGTCACACACCTGTCGCATACCTGTCACACACCTGTCACACACCTGTGACATATTTCGAGGGGGTGTCCCCTGCACCTGGAAGTCCTGCTTAAGGGCAAGGCTTGTTTTTTCGAGTGATTGTCCGGGCAGACTCTTGTTGACACGCGACTGCGTGGATATAAGACTCCTACGGGTTTAGCGCTCCTGCCCCTCTCTCCCCATGAAAGCAGTATCAAGAATGGGGAAGGAGGGGGGGGGTGTTGCATACGTCGCGTGCATGGGATCCAGCAATCCACTTACGACCCGGTCGTGATCAGTGATAAGGTGGCTGTGTCGGGTCGTTGGTCGGGGCTGCCGGCAACTGGCTGCTCATCAAGTTAATTTTTTTGTGTAGTGGGTGAGACTGGTCAGGTGAGAGAGAGAGAGAGAGAGAGAGAGAGGAGAGAGAGAGAGAGAGAGAGAGAGAGAGAGAGAGAGAGAGAGAGAGAGACAGAGAGAGAGACATAAGAACATAAGAACATAAGAAAGGAGGAACACTGCAGCAGGCCTGTTGGCCCATTCTAGGCAGGTCCTTCACATTCCATCCCACCAACAGAATATTTGTTCAACCTAATTTTCAATGCTACCCAAAAAATAAGCTTTGATAATTTTATTTACTCATGTGCAATTCCCACTCAAATCCAACCCCTTTCACTCATGAATTTATCCAACCTAAATTTAAAACTACCCAAGGTCCTTGCTTCAATAACCCTACTAGGCAGACTGTTCCATTCATCAACAACCCTATTTCCAAACCAATACTTTCCTATATCCTTTCTAAATCTAAACTTATCTAACTTGAATCCATTATTGCGGGTTCTCTCTTGGAGAGATACCCTCAAGACCTTATTTATATCCCCTTTGTTAATACCCCTTTTCCACTTGTATACCTCGATCATGTCTCCCTCATTCTACGTCTTACAAGTGAATGTAATTTAAGGGTCTTCAATCTTTCTTCGTAAGGAAGATTTCTAATGCTATGTATTAATTTAGTCATTCTACGCTGAATGTTTTCTAACGAATTTATGTCCATTCTGTAATATGGAGACCAGAACTGAGCTGCGTAATCTAGGTGAGGCCTTACTAATGATGTATAAAGCTGTAATATAACGTCTGGACTTCTGTTGCTAACACTTCTTGATATAAATCCCAGTAATCTATTTGCCTTATTACGTACGCTTAGGCATTGCTGTCTTGGTTTAAGGTTGCTGCTTACCATCACCCCCAAGTCCTTCTCGCAATCTGTATGGCTAAGTTCTACGTTATTTAACTTATAAGTGCTTGGGTTATGGACACTCCCGAGCTTTAGAACTTTGCATTTATCTACATTGAACTGCATCTGCCATACATACAGACAGACAGAGACACATAGACAGACACAGAGAACATCACTTCACCTGAGATCATTCATTCCTAGGATGACTCGTGTCTGGAACATGTTCGTACAGCATATCAACGAAATAAAATCAGTTGACCAGATGAAATCTCTGGCTCACAGATGGCTCCAACTTCATCTTTTCCCTATTTGTATGTTTCATGACAATAAAAAAGCTTTGAAATGAGCTGATGTAGGTAACAGCTCTTATATTGTAAATAAAGTTAGGAACCTTAACCTAACCTTGTAAAACCCTGCGTAAAAAAAAAATTGATAACACGTATATTTTTCATCTATTTGAAATGCTAATTTCCAAGACAAACAATGATTTTAATGGAAATTTATTACAAATTATTCCGTAGTGATCGAATTTGCTCAGCTAGAGAGTAATTACTGAAGCCAAGACTCCAGTTTTTGCAAGCAAAAGCATATGTCAACTCCGTCCATCCACACTAGGTGATGGATATCTCTCATCCAGGGCGATTAATCATTCAGACCAGTTCCACACAGACAGAGAGTCTGCTCTGTAAAAGGTAATGGAATAATGCTTCCAAGTTTTCTGCTTTGCACAAGTTACACCTCAGACTTGACCGTTTCCAGACCGTTTTCATCTGGGAGAGGAAGACAACTCAGTGAGAGGAAGCCAGCGCAAGACGTCTTAAGAACATAAGAACATAAGAAAGAAGGAACACTGTACCTCCCGTTATGCTGGGAAGATATCCTAAACAACATGGTTCCGAACCTATGCACAGAAACAATTAACTCTGTGGCACTTGAGGTATGCTCAAGGCCCAGTCCCCTAAGAAATAAGAAGAGATGTAAACTAGAGAGTCGTTCCTTTAGGTTTTTATCCAGCAACCCTCCAGGGAGGTATACAACTCTCCCGTTATATGAGTGTAAATGGAAACCTCTTATATATTTTGTACTCTGGCAGGATGTCTGGCCTTTCCTCCCTATCTCGTGAACTTGTAAAATGATAAGTTTATCATAATAAATTCTATTTAACATAAGAACATAAGAACATAAGAAAGGAGGAACACTGCAGCAGGCCTGTTGGCCCATACTAGGCAGGTCCTTCACAATCCATCCCACTAACATAATATTTGCTCAACCCAATTTTCAAAGCTACCCAAGAAATAAGCTTTGACAATTCTACCCACTCATGCGCGAGTCCCACTCAAATCCAACCCCTCTCACTCATGAATTTATCCAACCTAAATTTGAAACTACCCAAGGTCCTAGCTTCAATAACCCTACTAGGCAGACTGTTCCACTCATCAACTACCCTATTTCCAAACCAATACTTTCCCAAAAAGTTTTTTCCAGGTCTAACCCAAAAAGTTTTTTCCAGGTTTATAGAACAAAAGTTAGGGATAAGATAGGTCCCCTTAAAAATAACTTTGGGCATCTTACTGACAAGGAGAATGATATGTGCTCTATTTTTAATAATTATTTTCTCTCGGTTTTCACACAGGAAGACATTAATAATATCCCAGTAATTAATTTTTACAGAGGCCCAGAAGAAGATAAATTATGTAATATCACAGTCACTAGCGAAATGATTATGAAACAGCTGGACCGACTGAAACAAAATAAATCGCCGGGTCCTGATGAGCTTTTTGCAAGGGTTCTTAAGGAATGCAAAATGGAACTCTGTGAACCAATATCTAACATTTTTAATTTATCTCTTCAAACAGGTGTAGTGTCTGATATGTGGAAGATGGCTAATGTAATTCCTATTTTTAAAGCAGGGGACAAGTCACTACCGTCTAACTACCGCCCAATAAGCCTGACCTCAATTGTAGGCAAATTACTAGAGTCAATTATAGCTGATATTATTAGAAGCCATCTAGATAACCATAATTTGATTAATGATACCCAGCATGGATTCACGAGGGGCCGTTCCTGCCTATCTAATTTATTAACCTTCTTCAGTAAAGCTTTTGAGGCTGTTGATCACGATAAAGAATTCGATATTGTTTATTTAGACTTTAGTAAGGCTTTTGATAGAGTACCGCACCAGAGACTGTTAAAGAAAGTGGCAGCTCATGGCATTGGGGGAAAAGTGCTGTCATGGATCGAGTCATGGCTCACCAATAGGAAGCAGAGAGTGTGCATAAATGGGGTTAAATCCGAATGGGGACTTGTAACAAGTGGTGTTCCACAGGGATCAGTCTTAGGCCCATTGTTATTTATAATATATATCAATGACCTTGATGAGGGAATTACTAGTGATATGAGCAAATTCGCCGACGACACGAAGATAGGTAGGATAATTGATTCAAACATAGATGTCATAGAACTTCAGGAAGATTTAGACAAACTTAATTCGTGGTCAGAAAAGTGGCAGATGCAGTTCAATGTAGATAAATGCAAGGTTCTGAAGCTCGGGAGTGTCCATAACCCAAGCACTTATAAGTTAAATAACGTAGAACTTAGCCATACAGATTGCGAGAAGGACTTGGGGTGATGGTAAGCAGCAACCTTAAACCAAGACAGCAATGCCTAAGCGTACGTAATAAGGCAAATAGATTACTGGGATTTATATCAAGAAGTGTTAGCATCAGAAGTCCAGAGGTTATATTACAGCTTTATACATCATTAGTAAGGCCTCACCTAGATTACGCAGCTCAGTTCTGGTCTCCATATTACAGAATGGACATAAATTCGTTAGAAAACATTCAGCGTAGAATGACTAAATTAATACATAGCATTAGAAATCTTCCTTACGAAGAAAGATTGAAAACCCTAAAATTACATTCACTTGTAAGACGTAGAATGAGGGAGACATGATCGAGGTATACAAGTGGAAAATGGGTATTAACAAAGGGGATATAAATAAGGTCTTGAGGATATCTCTCCAAGAGAGAACCCGCAATAATGGATTCAAGTTAGATAAGTTTAGATTTAGAAAGGATATAGGAAAGTATTGGTTTGGAAATAGGGTAGTTGATGAGTGGAACAGTCTGCCTAGTAGGGTTATTGAAGCTAGGACCTTGGGTAGTTTCAAATTTAGGTTGGATAAATTCATGAGTGAGAGGGGTTGGATTTGAGTGGGACTCGCGCATGAGTGGGTAGAATTGTCAAAGCTTATTTCTTGGGTAGCATTGAAGATTGGGTTGAGCAAATATTCTGTTAGTGGGACGGATTGTGAAGGACCTGCCTAGTATGGGCCAACAGGCCTGCTGCAGTGTTCCTCCTTTCTTATGTTCTATATCCTTTCTAAATCTAAACTTATCTAACTTGAATCCATTATTGCGGGTTCTCTCTTGGAGAGATATCCTCAAGACCTTATTTATATCCCCTTTGTTAATACCCATTTTCCACTTGTATACCTCGATCATGTCTCCCCTCATTCTACGTCTTACAAGTGAATGTAATTTTAGGGTCTTCAATCTTTCTTCGTAAGGAAGATTTCTAATGCTATGTATTAATTTAGTCATTCTACGCTGAATGTTTTCTAACGAATTTATGTCCATTCTGTAATATGGAGACCAGAACTGAGCTGCGTAATCTAGGTGAGGCCTTACTCCAGCCTCCTCGTCTCGCTAAAAAAAAAAAAACTTACTTGACACTCATGCACATCGTCTTTCAAATATCTAAATGAATTTACTTCCTCTTTATTCACTCTAATCTGACCTCCAGTCTTTTATTATTTACAAACCTTCTTACTCTATCACTTCGCCTTTTTTTCTGTGTTCGTCTTCGCCCTCCCTCTCCTACACCCTCCTAAGCTCTCCCACTAACGTTCGTAACTTCTCTCTCGAATCTCCCACAAGACCAGTTGCAAAGAACAACTCTGAGATTGGGAAACAACGGACCGGCAGCATGGACGTCCCACATACCTTTAAAGACTTTGTTTTAAAAAGCAAAATTACTAAATCTTTACTTGAAGAATTTTCGCCATCCAGTGATTTTATCAATTCAATACACGAGCATGATCTAAAGTGTGTAGAAATATTTACAGAATACTACTACTACTACTAATAATACCAATAATAAAGATATGCATTTATCCCAGTTGCAATAATAAATAGAAAACTTATGTGCAAGTTGACTTGAATTATCTGTAATGTCCACGATAGTAAACAAATGCTGGTGCTCCTTCCTAGCTTTATGCTGGTAGCTGTGGCGCTGGTACCTGCGGTGCTCCTAGTTCTAAGCTAGTAGCTGAGGTGGTAGTAGCTGAAGTAGTGTTAGCCGTGGACCTCGTAGCAACACTGCTCTCCACGGCCACACACACAGCGTGGACAACACTGGACAAGTACCGAGGCATCGTTTACACATGGTTAGGTCTCCCTGGATGGCGTGTTGACTGCTCGAGGGTTATTAAGACTATTTGACGCCAGTAAACCACAAATCAAAAACACTTTAATCCCTAACATTAACCTAAACTTCCAGTGTGTATATATACACAAATACACGCTTAATAATGTGTATACTCCTGTGGATGCTTCAAGCCATAGGTTTGAATCTCGTTTTCAGTCGAACTGCTCTTGTGAACGATACCAGTTCGCTATCGTATTGACCTGATAAACTCCCTTTGGCATTACGCAGCCCCTCAAGGATGAGGGGCTCTTCATCTTAGGACTTGGATCTGTGCTCCAGTTCCCTGAATTAAGCCTGAATGCCTTCCGCCCCCCAGCTGTAAAGTCTCCCCAGCTGTAGTAGATTTCCCTAGCTACAATAGTCTCCCAAGTTGTCTCCGCAATTGTTGTCTTCCAGCTGTTATCTTCCCAGCTCTATTGTCTCCAGTTATAGTCTTCCCAGCTGTAGTGTTGCCATTTGTAGTCTCTCCAGCAGTAGTGTCTCCCAGCTATTGTTTCCCCAGCTGTTGTCTCCCCAACTGTAGTGTCTCCCAGCTGTTGTCTCCCCAGCTGTATTCCAGTTATAGTGTCTCCCCAGCCTTAGTCTCTCTAGCAACAGTCTCCCAACTCTAATTTCCTCATGTAGTCTTTCCAGCAGTAACCTCCCTAGCGGTGGTTTCTTCAGCAGTAACCACCTCAGCAGTAACCTCCCCAACGGTGGTCTCCCCAGCATTAACCTCCCCAGCTAGCAGAGGTATAATAGTGGTCTTCCTGTCGAGTTATGCTCCCTGCGCCCACGTGCCTAACTTGCTCCCTCGCCTACCATATGGCATTCTGTATCCACGCCTCTTTATTCTCTCTCTCCTCTCTTGCTTATTTGTCTGCTTAATATTTATATATATATATATATATATATATATATATATATATATATATATATATATATATATATATATATATATATATATATATATATATATATTGACTTCATTTATAAAGGTTTGTGGGCCATCTGATGCCAGCTGTTTGGACACGTGTAGTACCTATATGGACACATGTGTACCAGATGTGTGGACACGCGTTCACCAGATGTGTGGACATGCGTGTACCAGCTGTGTGAATGCGTGTACTAGCTGTGTGTTCCATCTGGTGCCAGCTGTGTGGACATGTGTGTACCAGCTGTGCGGACACACGCGTGTGCCAGCGGTGTGGACATGCGTGTGCCAGCTGTGTGGGAACACGTGTACTAGATGTGTGGACACGCGTTTGCCATCTGTGTGGATACATGTGTGCCAGCTGTATAGACACGCGTATACCGTGTGTACATTTGTACCGGCTGTGTGAACACTACCATCTGCCTGCCATTGTTTTTATTTTCGTCATAGGTGATCGCTAAACCCTCATGAGTCATACGGCGCCTGGTGGAGGGGGGAGGATGGGCTTCAATCAGATTTGATCCAAAAATTGGGAGGGTAGTTCCTATTCCTTGGATCAAGAGCCCATCGCCGGCATCAAGGTACTTCCTGAAGTCCGGGGGCAGACGAAAGGGGAAATATCCCCAACATTTACGGCGACAAAGATGCTGGGCCGTATGCGGGGAGGGTGTCACCCCCTCCCAGTACCCCACTAACCTCTTGATGCCCAACACAGGTGGGTAGTGAGCAGTGCCCAACACAGGTGGGTAGTGAGCAGTGCCCAACACAGGTGGGTAGTGGGCAGTGCCCAACACAGGTGGGTAGTGGGCAGTGCCCAACACAGGTGGGTACTGGACAGTGCCCATCACAGGTGAGTACTGGGCAGTGCCCAACACAAATGGGTACTGGGCAGTGCCTCAAGCTAATTAACATCGTTAGATGTCTTCAGGTAATCACAGGGTGTTAATATATATATTCATGGGAAGTGCTAAACCCGGAGGGAAAGGGGTCATACTGAGCCTGGGGAATGGGAGCTGATCAGGTTTGATCCAAGGTAATAATAATAATAATAATAATAATAATAATAATTATAATAATAATAATGATAACAGTAAAGAGTAATAATAATAGTAATAATTATTAATAAGCAATAACAATAATGATAACTGTGCATTAATATTAGTTATTAATAAGCAATAATAATAATCATAATAATACGCATTAATAATAATAATTGAATGCATGTCTAAGGGATAACTAATACAACCAACAAATCCACAATTCAAATATAATTCACTTAAAATCATTACAATATATACAGACAAAAAACACATGTTTACATAAGTACAATTCAATAACAAAAGAAGTCAAAATCATAATAATAATAATTATAATAATAATAATAAGAGAATGGAAGACAAATCAAAACAGAAGAGAGAGAGAGAGAGAGAGAGAGAGAGAGGAGAGAGAGAGAGAGAGAGAGAGAGAGAGAGAGAGAGAGAGAGAAAGAGAGAGAAAAAAGGTTAATTTGGCACGGCGAATTCACGGTTAAAACAACAATGTGAACAAAAGTTATATATATATATACACAGGCCTTGACCACATCTTGTTAAACAATTTCTATAAAAAGTCATGACTAGTTTCAGTATATAAAAGGCGAGGGAGAGAGCCCTTCGCTTCTTCCACCTCAAAAAAAAAATCTCTTAAAAAAATAATTTATATATGTATATATAATGTATATAAATGTTTATATCTGAATAAACGATTGAGATGGAACCAGGAAATTTCGATCTTCCGAAATAATTTTTATCTTCTGAAGAGGGCCATAATTAAAGTTCGAAATATTCCGTGTTTCCTTTCCCAATTGTGGTTTATTTAGATAATGTTAAAGTCCTCTTTACACCATAATGTTTTATTCACATGGGTTTATTTTGAAAAAAACAAAACAAAAACGGGAATCCTCTGGGAACTCAAAATTGCGGTTCAAAATTTTTTAACTTCAATAATACAAAAAAAAAAAAATTGGGCTCTTGTAAACTGGATATTAATGATAAATTTATGCAAGGTTTTTCAGAGTTAAAATTCATGTGTGGTACTGAGCAATTTGACAAGAGAACACGTGTCCGCTTGTCAAAATGTACACGTGTACACTCGCCAAGACGTACATGTAGATGATTGCCAATACATAAATGTGTACATTTGTCAAGACATATATGTGCACAACTGTCAACACGTACATGTCAAGATGTACGCACTGAGATCAATCAATAAGTATGCCTCTTCAGCGATTTTGTGTACAATACATACATTATATATATATATATATATATATATATATATATATATATATATATATATATATATATATATATATATATATATATATATTCAATAACAACACTGCGACTAGCCGAGGACTCGAACCCATGTTGTTTTGGCTCGCCTCATGGTGAGCGAAAACCCACGGGTCCCGTGGGTTAGAGCGTCAAAACAACATGGGTTCGAGCCCTCGGCTAGTTGCAGTGTTGTTATTGATTAAATACCACTCGTTCGTGGTTACAATACGATATATATATATATATATATATATATATATATAATGGCACCTTTAGATTCAAGAATAATTGTGAAAATTCTTATGAGACAATATACAAGCTTAGAGACAACACTCACATCAAAATAAATAGGGTCGTTGTTAGGAAAAGATTGTTCTTGTCATAGTCCAGTTCTAGGAGCCTCTACTAGGTCTCTAGGGTCAATGTTGGCTCTTCTAGAAGCGTCGACCCGATCTTTAGGGTCCTTGATAGTCCTAGTAGTCTCAAGCAAACTTCTAGTGTCAATGGAGGTTGATGCTTGAAATGAATAACAATAAACCCTCAACATTGATAAAAAAAATATTGCTTTAAAACCAGACATCAATTAAATTAAATATTACGTAAATTTTATATCACTGCCACTTTGCATCAATAGAACTGGACATCAACAGAACTGGACTCATCAAATGTCACCTGAAGATATCTCCTACCCCTTCTTGCCACGTAAAATAGTTAAATATAGCTTTGTAAATTAGCTAATTGTTTTTTGCATCAAGACTAACCTAGCAACATAACGTTCCTAAAAATTTACGTAGCCTGTCTAAGAATTTACAAAATTATATTTAAAAAATTTTTACTTTTGGCATGGGCAAAGGAAAAAAAATCCTCAGGTGACCCACCCCACCGCTTCAAGAGTTTGACAACCTTAAGAGAGAATACCTAAAGCTTTGTACACTGGCAGGATGCTACTGGACAACACAAGACAATATTGCACCTCTCGCAACCACAAGAGAAACTCCATTGAGATTTGTACCACGGAACAAGAGTGTTAATGCGAGTCACCCTTGACTTGGTGTTCTCTCTCTCCCTGACCCGATTTTCATATAAACGGTTTAAAAAAGTTCGTGATAACCAACAAATCCCACAAAAGTATCATTGTATCTGAGTGCGACGTGAATGGTGGAAAAAAAAAAACACAGCTGCAGTATAATGGGATCCTTTATTGACAACCACAGATCGCATTAGACTCCATTAGTGTTCGCATTAGACTCCATTTGTGTTTCGTTTTCCACAATGTCGGTATTTTCCACCAATTCTCTTCGACATGAATGATCTAAATAAAATTTCCCAGGGGAAACAAATGTTGTTTAAAATTTTGGCAAGTCCAATAATTTTAGATAAAACAATAATAAACCAAGATCAAAAGTTTTTTTCAGGACGAGAGAGAAACCAAGACACCAATGAATTACTGAACGGTTCTTACATCAGGTGTACACAGGGTGAACACAGTGCCACCAACACTACGCTCTGTGTACTATTTCCTCAAATCCATCCCGTTATTACCTAAACCATTTTTTTTCTACTAGGCTAAAACGCATTGTAAATCAAATTCCTTTTTTTTTCGACTATATTTACACTCTTTAAGCCCAACGTAAAGAAGCGAGCATCTAGCAGGTCCACGGCTGTACTTCCTGCCCGGGGCACTCAAGTCCTTACGGTATTCAGCTTATCACTTGGCAGTTTATCAAAATGATCACCGTAATCAGCAGTTTATCAGACATCCTTGGCACTAAACACACTAAAAATAGGGCATCTTTATGGCACAGCAGTTTTTTTTTATGTTATTTTCTAAGTCGAAGTGAAAGACTAAATCAGGTTTCATTTTAAAGATATATTCTCACGTTAGGATTTTGTGATTTTTTTTTTTTGTAAGTCTGAGTGATTCTTTATGAGTTGCTGAAGAGATCAATCACCATGAGAAATCGTCTCAGTTTTCTGTGGGATTAACGTAATATTTCGACGCACTATATCGTTGGCTTTTTCCCAACTTACATTCTCACGTGAACTATCCTAACGTCTCATATTGCACCAAATTGGCTGTCTATTTTCAATTATGAAAATAGCAAATTGATTGTTCATTTAGAGCAAAAGTCACTCATTGCATAGTTAATGTGCGCTGTGGTTGCAATTACAGTCAACATCACACACAGAGCATTTTCCCAGTCACATATTCTCAGAGTCTCTCGAAGTTTAATGAAACTATATATTGACTTAGCAATATCATAGGCTCGTATGCGGATATATGTCAGGGGGTAGTGTAGGGCGGCTCACGTTTCCAAGACACACTGGGCTCTGCTATGTGAGTTTAGGGCCAGGGTGACCCACTCCTGGTGTCTTGGAGCACATCTGAGAAGGGGCTGACCCAGACGCATAACACCCATCACTAAGAACTCCCCTTCACCAGCCTGAGCTCCACACTGAAGGGGCACCTCCACGCGACCCAGATAGCCGCTCTCCGCTTCCAGAAGGAAGTTGCTGAGCTCCTCCTCCTCCTCCTCTTTCCCTTGCTCCTCGGCGGAGGTGAGCTTGAGGGCGCGGGAGTGTCTGAACACCGGAGATGTCTGCTGGATGAGTTTAGTGGCGCGGACGGTGATAAGGGTGCGGCTGAGGTTGGCGTCGTCTGCAACGCCTACTATAGAACCCCGCGCCACAAAGTCAGCTGCGCAGTACAGCTGCAGGAGCTCTTCTTCTGAACACGGCCGACATTCTGAGGAGACAAACACAAAACACACATTAACACAATGTAATCTAAAACGAGAATATTAAAAGCAATCTCATAAAATACTCATTAGATAATAAAACAATTCACACAAAAAAACACATGTAAAGAAACTTAAGACGCAATACAGGACGACATTGATCCTGAACGGACCAAAAACACAGCCTTAAAAAAAAAAAGCCTAAGTCTCCCATTCTTTTATTCTACAATAGACTTGAAGGGCACACAAGTGGCCTCCAAGTATGCGGTAAAGCCAAGAGTCGTCTCTCAGTGCAAATAACAGGCCAACTGCTGCTGAAGAATCATTATCTCCGTAAGTAATGACTAACCTTGTAGAGCTGGAGTATCAATTACCCAAGTCCAACAACATAATTCTCCCAGCGGAGGTCTTAAAGGCCCCTCTGCGGGTGATTCATTTGGCCTCAGAGACGGATAGTGTGAAACACATGTTGTTTACCCGATCAGACTGCCTTGTTATTCTCATTTACTCTCTCGTGTTTTATGTTTGATCCAAAGAACTGTTGTTACTCTCCCCATCTTTAGATCAAACTTGAATACCTTTGGTCTTTTATGTGTGTGTTTTATATCTTCCTTATCAATGAACTTTTCAGATAAATCTGACATTTTATTTTTGTCTTTTTCTAAAGAGATGTCTATATTGACAGGCGTACAAGAATCCTGTAATGTCCTTACGAGGTCTCTCTTTCCTTCCCCAGTTCCCTGGGTGCCAATTACGTCTTCCTCCCAGGGTGCCACTTATCTCTCACTCTCTGGACGCGACTTACGTCTCACTCCCCCCTTACTGAAAACACCGAGACAGGATATTTTCGGGGCGACCTTTAAAAGTTTTCATCAAGCGAGCTAGCAGGGCATGACACAAGCAGGGTGTGACACAAGCAGGGTGTGACACAAGCAGGGTGTGACACAAGCAGGGTGTGACACAAGCAGGGTGTAACAAGTATGGTATGACACTAGTAAGGTGTGACAATAATGCAGATCTCGGTACCAAAGTTTTCGAATGACTTTTCCTTCTCTACAACCTTAGTTTGAAGACCGCCACCCATGTCTCATGAGACGATGAGTTAGGGATGGGGAAGAGGGTTAAGATTTTCCAACCCACCCACTCTATGTTGGACCAATATCTCAGCTCAGGCTGACAGATTTTATCGCTGGAAACATAGCTAGCTTTTGTTCTGCTATGTAACTATCATATAAAGTTACAGCACACTGTGTGTTCTCATTACGTAACTATAATATAGAACAGGGTAACAGCGCGCTGTGGGTGTTCCCATTATGTAACAATCACATAGAATAGGGTAGCATCACACTGAGGGAGGTTCCCACTACATAACAATGATATATAATAGGGTAGCATCACACTATCGATGCATCACAGGAGACTTGCACGCAGCAGAAAGAAGTAATCTTGAGGAACGCGAGTAAAAACGGCCGCTACCGACTTACGCGACACAAATGCACATAAATTAGGTATAAAGAATCGTAGAGAGAGCAATCAGTTGCGACTGACGGAAGATATAACCAGCTAACGAGTGAGCGGTCCCGCTCGTTACTGCTCGTTAATCAAGGTACTAACTATGACCGAATTTACACGAAACCAACCACCCTTCAAGGGCCGTGCCTTGATACTGGTGAAATGCTCTTGATCCATGTAACTGAAGCTACCTCACTCCTCTTTATCTGGTCATTATTAAATACTTATTCCCCAGGCTTTGTAATAGCCCCTACGGTTTTAGCTCTTCCACCTGATTATAATGAAGACTTGGCCCAATAGGCCTCTATTATTTCATAATATAGGCCACTATTATTTGAAGGAGAGGTAGAGATATGTTGTAGTTTTTAACTATAGTGTAGGCGCTCTTCTGGCAAGACAGTGGAGTGAATAATGATGAAAGTGTTTCTTCTTTTTCGGGTCACCCTGCCGATGTGTAAATAAATAACAAAATTTATAACATTGAGACATGTTATTTATACGAAGCTCTAAACGCGTATGGGTCATTCAGAGCAAGGAATGGTGAAGGCTTGATCCTCCGTTCACTGCTGCAGGAGCAGTCAAGCTTCTCTTTCCCGTCTTATGAGGATCTTCAGTACGAACCTGTCATCAACACTACTAGGCTAGCACCAGACGAGCCTGACCCATGACCGGGCTCCTGGAATAGAATGACTAACCATACCACGGGAGGGGTTAGAACCCGCGATCAGTCACAAAACTCCAGACCGACGCGTAGAATGACTCTCGGAACTCATCAAAGGTATCAAATGTAATTTGCCAAGCTCCTTGAACATAGCTGTGTGTTGAGCACTTACCTTATACAAGAAGATAGTGTTAAATCCTTTATAACTGTTGAATTGCCCTTTACTGCACTTGTTGAATCTCCGGTTGTCATTACAGTTATTGTGCAGCTCTACGATGCCTCTAACCCACCTTAAGGGGATACTGTCGTGAGCAGACTCTGAATCAGCTGTTTCCTATGCGCGGGTTATTTGTGTATTGTTCCAGTCACGGTATTGTGACTGTTGTCTGTGACAAATTTCCTTTAATATACCTTTGATATTAAGAGGAAAATGGCTCAATACCGTGACTGGAACAATATATAAATAACCCACACACAGAGAGGAGTTTACGACGACGTTTCGGTCCGACTTGGACCATTTGCAAAGTCACTTTGTAAATGGTCCAAGTCGGTCCGAAACGTCGTCGTAAGTTTCTCTTTCCTATGTGCGGGTTGTGGTTTATGTATCTTTGATATACCTTCGATGAGTTTCAAGAGTTTTTCTGCTCCCGGAGCCCGGCCTGATGTAAATTATAAAATAGTTATCTCGTCTGTGCTCCGTTTTTTGGGATGGATACTTTACCACTTAGGCAGACGCACAATGGATTCAAGTTGGACAAACTTAAACTTAGAAAGGGTAGAGCAAAACACTGATATGGTAACAGTTGCCAGGTAGCCTCACTGAGGCCACCAGAACTTTTCGTTTAAATATAGGTTGGACGGGTACATGAGTTGCTAATAAGCCTACCACATCGGCCGTCTCCCACCGAGGCAGGGTGACTCGAAAAAGAAAAAAACACTTTCATAATCACTCACACCATCACTGTCTTGCCAGAGGTGTGCCGACGCTACAGTTCAGAAACTGCACATTTTCACACCTTCAGAGTGCAGGCACTGTACTTCCCACCTCCAGGACTCAAGTCCGGCTAACCAGCTGCAGGGCCTTCATAAATGTTACTTTGCTCACACTCCAACAAACCACTGGGTGGGGGAAGGGTGGCTTATCTTGCATATATATATATATATATATATATATATATATATATATATATATATATATATATATATCCTCACTGCCGTACTGTAGTCTCCCACCTCAAGGCTGACAGATTTCAACCCTACGTACGCAAACCATCCTGTGTCATGGACTATGACGGGAAACAGAGGTAGTTTTGCTCCCACCTAGAAACTGTTATATAGAGTAGCAGCACACTGCAGATGTATCCCATTTTGCTAATAAATAAAAAACTAACACCGCCCACTGAACCCTATATAATTAGCTGGCATCCTAAGCATCCTCGCAGTATTTCCCGCTTCCTTGCTGGCTTGCCAGGTGGCGCGCCTTCAACACATTCCTGCCCCACGCCAGGGTCTTGATGCCCCACGCCAGGGTCTTGATGTCCCACGCCAGGGTCTTGATGTCCCACGCCAGGGTCTTGATGTAGAGAGAGAGTGGAAGAGGGTAAGAGGTTGGAGGAAGGGAAGGTCGGTGCAGGTGGTGGGTGAGAAGGTGGATGTGGAGAATGGGGGCTGGAGGGAAAAGGGTTGGTTTAAGCAGAGGGATAAACCATTTAATATATCTTTAAGATGAAGAGGTTACATCGATGAGCAAATTATTACTCATCACAAATTTACAAACCTTATTAAATTGATGGTGAATATTCCGGCTGATACACCACGGTGATGGTCTTACTGACACCTTGTGTCGAAATGCACATACATACATGTTAGCGGCTTTGTTTGTGCTTAACTATACTTTATTGCATGTAAACTACACTTTGTATACTAACAAAGGCTTTCCTGTAAACACCTTCACCATAAACTGGGTTATACAGATACACGAGAAACAATGTTTTAATCACAAACTGCTCCACATACTACATGACAGGAACTACGAGGAACAACTCATGTGAACATCAAACTAACTATGGGATTCACAACCATTTCGCACGCCAGAGATTTTTTAGTGACTGGAAGAGAAGAAGAATAGTCATGAAATGAAAAGCATAACCACGACCTCACAGCATTGTTAGACTGAGGGCAAAACCAATGACATCTTCACAAGAACCATGGATGTTCATGTCAGTAAAAGAATCCACATTATTTTTTTTTTGGGCATCTATACAATGTCTTAAACCAGACAACAACAACAACAAAATACTATTTATTAGCAGACTCCTCAACGAGACAAATGCAATGGCTATAACTTTCATAGAGTCCCACATATAAGACGAATTTGACAACGAAATATGGATACCTGGGTACAATCTACTTAGAAGAGACAGGA
This sequence comes from Cherax destructor, assembly GCA_009830355.1. Classification (NCBI taxonomy): domain Eukaryota; kingdom Metazoa; phylum Arthropoda; class Malacostraca; order Decapoda; family Parastacidae; genus Cherax; species Cherax destructor. Next base: position 261,572 of record WNWK01000342.1, read on the forward strand.
AAAAAAGACGGGATGGATGGGGGTTGATTAGGGGTTTTATCTTTGTTAAAGACTTGCTCATTTATCTTGAATTACTTAATTCCACACACGCTACAAGACTGAACATCCCAGCAGTTCCAAGATAAGGTATTGAAAATCTTTCAACTCGGCCCCAAGCATCCTGTTGCATTGTGATTTCACTTTAAGACATCTAAAATGAAAAAAATGTAGCGAATGATGTAGTAGCAGGAAAAAAATCCCAGGAGGAAATCCGTCTTAATCCAGCATCCACGGCTTAATGTAGAGAAACAGTGACCCTATTCTACACTTCCCTCTCCCATCCTCACTGTAAATCTCTCTCTTTGAAGATCATTTCGCATTTTTGTTATGCAAAAATGCGAAATACACTTCAAAATAATAACATAAAACAGTATTAAAGTCGCATTTTACAGCATTCAGGAAGGAGGGGCAACGCAACAGGGTACTGTGTCGTGATGTGTGGTAAGAATAAGGAATCACTGGCATATGCGAGATGATTGACGAAATGGAGTGTGAGAGAGAGGGCAGTAACTGGCATCTGGGTACTTGAGAAGTGGGAGGGATGTCTACATCCATTTAAATACACGGAGAGGGAGGGAGGGAGGCTGGTTACTACTGTACTTAGTACATGAAGAGGGTTTGAGAGCCGAAGACCAGCTAAGTACTCCCTCCAGGTAGGAACACGGAGAGCGAGAGAGATATATAGAGGGAGATAGGGGGTGGAGGGATGGCTGACTACTCCCTCTAGGTAGGTAGGAAGGTAAGCCCCAGACTTTCACTAGGAGAACCTGTCTAGCAGGGGCGTGATGGGTCTACCACATACAGGCTCTTCTTCCACCGCTGGGCTTACTAATGCTCCACCCAGCATTTAAGAGGATTCTTCTTCTTGCTCCCAACATTCTTTACTTTTATTTTGTCTTGTACTAAAATGTACTGTTTTGTGGCGGGGTGTTCACTAGCAGGGTGAGTGGCGGGGTGTTCACTAGCAGGGTGAGTGGCGCTGCATAATAACCTCGCTCCCTTGGAACAAAATCTTGTTCGCGTAATGTAATTTTTTTTAACAGAAAAGAGATTTTTTAATGGCAATGAAAACGTAGTGGATCTTAGTGGCGTCAATTTCTTCTTCTTTTCTCCTTTTCCTCCTCCTTCTTCTTCTCCTTTCCCTTCTCTGTCTCTCTCTCTCTCCAACAGGTTCGTCCGCCTACAAGTAAATATTCACCTATGTATTAGACGACTGTTATGGGCAACATCCTGGGGGGAAAATTTGCAAATGCAAATATTGCAAGAACCTTCAGACTTGTTGCAAAGGCGGCCGGACCTACAGGCCAATGCAGGTGCACCAGCGTGTGAAGCACCAACGTGCGTGTGGTGAGCTGCCAGTCAAAATGAACTTTACCTGGAGTTTACCTGGCGGGGGTCGTCGCCCCCCTCCCGACCTCGAACTGGTCTCAGACCTGATCTTGTGACCTATTTCCTTACACAGATATTTTTGTATTTCCTTTCGTGGCGTCTTTGATGATTGTATGTCAACAAGGCTGTAGATACGTGGAACAAAGAAAAGGTTGTAGATAAATGGAACAAACAAAAGGCTGTAGATAAGTGGAACAAACAAAAGGTTGTAGATAAGTGGAAGAAATAAATGGTCGTAGGTAAGTGGAACAAACAAAAGGTTTTAGATAAATGGAACAAACAAAAGGTTGTAGGTAAGTGGAACAAACAAAAGGTTGTAGATAAATGGAACAAACAAAAGGTTGTAGGTAAGTGGAACAAACAAAAGGTTGTAGATAAATGGAACAAACAAAAGGTTGTAGGTAAGTGGAACAAACAAAAGGTTGTAGATAAATGGAACAAACAAAAGGTTGTAGATAAATGGAACAAACAAAAGGTTGTAGGTAAGTGGAACAAACAAAAGGTTGTAGATAAATGGAACAAACAAAAGGTTGTAGGTAAGTGGAACAAACAAAAGGTTGTAGATAAATGGAACAAACAAAAGGTTGTAGGTAAGTGGAACAAACAAAAGGTTGTAGATAAATGGAACAAACAAAAGGTTGTAGATAAATGGAACAAACAAAAGGTTGTAGGTAAGTGGAACAAACAAAAGGTTGTAGGTAAATGGAACAAACAAAAGGTTGTAGGTAAGTGGAACAAACAAAAGGTTGTAGATAAATGGAACAAACAAAAGGTTGTAGGTAAGTGGAATAAACAAAAGGTTGTAGATAAATGGAACAAACAAAAGGTTGTAGGTAAGTGGAACAAACAAAAGGTTGTAGATAAATGGAACAAACAAAAGGTTGTAGGTAAGTGGAACAAACAAAAGGTTGTAGATAAATGGAACAAACAAAAGGTTGTAGGTAAGTGGAATAAACAAAAGGATGTGGGTAAGAAGAAGAAATAAAAGGTGGCAGATAAGTGGAACAAAGAAAAGGCTGCAGATGAGTTGAACAAACAATGGGCCAGAATTAGATGACCTGTTTTGTTAATAAGAAACGATAGGCCGGTAGGCCTACTGCAATTCCCCTCCTTTTTTTTATCCTTAATATTTTTAAGGGGGAACGTAGTAAGCGACTCAGTGCCTTCCACTGGCAATGCAATGCAGCAGTGACTGACGTGACCTTTCACAGCTGCCACTGCAGACTTTCACCTAACATCAAGAGGAGAAGAGGATCTTCTTGAAGGCTGCGAGAGGAGAAGAGGATCTTCTTGAAGGCTGCGAGAGGAGAAGAGGATCTTCTTGAAGGCTGCGAGAGAAGATGATCTTCTTGAAGGCTGCGAGAGGAGAAGAGGATATATACCTTTGATATACCTTTGAAGAGTTTCGAGAGTATCTACTCTCTGAGCCCGGCCATGGGCCAGGCTCGTCTGGTGCTTGCCTGGTCAACCAGGCTGTTGCTGCTGGAGGCCCGCTGCCCCACATATCCGTCACAGCCTGGTTGATCTGGCACCTGGTGAAGATATTTGTCCAGTTTCCTCTTGAAGGCTTCTACACTGGTTCCAGCCGTGTTTCGGATATCTTCTGGTAAGATGTTGAATAGTCTGGGACCCCGGATGTTAATACAGTGCTCCCGTATTGTCCCCACCGCACCCCTGCTCCTCACTGGGTTTATTTTACACTTTCTCCCATATCTCTCACTCCAGTATGTTGTTATGGCAGTGTGCAGATTTGGGACCAGGCCCTCAAGTACTTTCCATGTATATATTATCATGTATCTCTCTCTCCTCCGCTCCAATGAGTACATGTTCAAGACTTGAAGGCGTTCCCAATAATTTAGATGTTTCAATGGCTCAATGTGAGCCGTAAACGATCTCTGGATTTGTTCCAGCTCTGCTATTTCTCCTGCCCTGAACGGGGCCGTCAGCACTGAGCAGTATTCTAAGTGAGGGGGCACTAGCGATTTGAATAGTGTCACCATCGGCATTATTTCCCTTGTTTTGAAAGTTCTCAATACCCACCCCGTCATCTTCCTGGCTGTTGTGATCTTTGTCTTGTTATGGTCTTTAAACGACAGATCAGCAGACATAATTATTCCCAAGTCCTTTACGTGTTCCTTTCGTTCTATGTGGTGACCCTCTTGCGTTTTGTATATAGTGTTCCTTTTGAGTTCTTCATTTTTTCCATACCTAAGCAGCTGAAACTTATCACCATTGAACGTCATGTTGTTCTCCACTGCCCATTGGAAGACCCTGCTTATGTCCTCCTGTAATTTTTCAGTGTCCTCTACCGTAGTGACTTTCATGCTTATTTTAGTGTCATCTGCAAATGATGATACAAAAGTGTGCTGGGTGTTTTTATCTATGTCTGCTATGAGGATGAGAAACAGCAGAGGTGCCAGGACAGTGCCTTGGGGCACTGAGCTTTTGACCTCGCTGATGCTGGATCTTGCCCTGAAGGCTGCGAGAGGAGAAGAGGATCTTCTTGAAGGCTGCGAGAGGAGAAGATGATCTTCTTGAAGGCTGCGAGAGGAGAAGAGGATCTTCTTGAAGGCTGCGAGAGGAGAAGATGATCTTCTTGAAGGCTGCGAGAGGAAATCTTGTTCGCTCACGCTCGCAGTGTGGCTTGACAGAGCCATCATAGGGAAAGATGGTAGCAGAGAATAATACACACTCAAGCTTCATTACTACTGAAGATAATAATAATAATAACAACAACAACAACAACAACAACAATAATAATAATAATAATAATAATAATTCATGTTGTTTTATTACAGTTGAAAATTACAATAATAATAATAATTAATGTTAAGCGCTAAACCAATGTGGGTCATTCAGCTTAAGACGTGGTGGAGGCTCGATCCTCCGTCTGCTGAGCGCGAGACAAAGCGCGCTTCCTATTTGTACTCACCTATTTGCCCATTACGGCTGAAGGGGAATAAGAGACGTGATATCTCTTATCTGATGGATATTTTCAAGGGTTAACCCCCCTTCCCCGCCCCACGAGGCCCGGTCCCAGACCAGGGTGACCAGACCGGAAACAAGAAAAAACAACAGTGTTTCTGTCACAAGGAAAATGACAGGCGGCATCGAACCTTTAAAGAGATGCCAAGCCAATAATGACAGATCACGGCACTTGTATTCTCTGGATTTTTATTCAGCTGCCCGTTAGCAACACTTTTGACGACTGGTGAACCTGCGTATCTAGAGAATGTACAAAGAACATATCGATTACAACAAAATATGTTTGGAAAGTCTAAAGACCCTCAAACTATATTCACTGGAATGTAGGCGAGAAAGATACATCATAATTTATATATGTAAAACACCGGAGATAAACATTTCAAATCTGCGAACTGAAATAATCGTTTAGGAGAGTAGGAGGCCCAGAATATGGTTCAAAATAACCCTTTAAATGCAAGGTTCCAGTAAGTATACAAGGATATAACTCAGTAAGTTTAAAGTGTCAAAGACTTATCTATGTCCTTTCTTAGATAAAGAGAATTACCAATAGACTCTTAACTGTCTTCAAGAAAGAACTTGACAAATCCCAGCGGGCAATTCCTGATCGGCCAGATTTTTTACCAAGGCATCAACAAGTAGGTCTGGTCTGTGACCAAGTGGCAAGTGAGACGACCCCTTCCCCCTGTACCATCAGGTAAAACACAGCTTCGTCAGTCTCCTTCGTAGAGGACCCAACATGTCGAAGGAACTTGATGGAAAAAATATACAACTTGATCTCGCAGACAAAAGTAATAATAATATTTAAAAACGTGGATTCCTGTGCTGGAAATACATTGATGGCTGCTCTGCAGAACACCTGGAATAAAACTTTTGTTGAATAAAAAGGCGACAAGGCACAACCACCACCACTACTACTACAATACCACTCCCTCCTCCCGTTCTACCATTCCCGTCCCTACTCCCCCATCTATTCTGGTTCCCTCCTCTTTGCGACTAATTAATGGTCCAAGTCAGACCGGAATGTTGTCATATGTTGCAGTCTCCTTTATGCAAGTTATTTGTGTAATTTGTTTTGTTATCTGTGACGTACCAGCCTGAGGCCAGGTTGTCTGTGACGTACCAGCCTGAGGCCAGGTTGTCTGTGACGTACCAGCCTGAGGCCAGGTTGTCTGTGACGTACCAGCCTGAGGCCAGGTTGTCTGTGACGTACCAGCCTGAGGCCAGGTTGTCTGTGACGTACCAGCCTGAGGCCAGGTTGTCTGTGACGTACCAGCCTGAGGCCAGGTTGTCTGTGACGTACCAGCCTGAGGCCAGGTTGTCTGTGACGTACCAGCCTGAGGCCAGGTTGTCTGACGACCAGCCTGAGGCCAGGTTGTCTGTGACGTACCAGCCTGAGGCCAGGTTGTCTGTGACGTACCAGCCTGAGGCCAGGTTGTCTGTGACGTACCAGCCTGAGGCCAGGTTGTCTGTGCACTGACTCACAGGTCCAAATAATCATCAGATTTAATCCGAGGTGAGGGTAGCTTCAAGTTCTTGAGACCCAACCAAGGCGATTTAAATCTTGCTAGTAGCTCTGAGGAGTGCGAGTACCAGTAGCTCTGAGGAGTGCGAGTACCAGTAGCTCTGAGGAGTGCGAGTACCAGTAGCTCTGAGGAGTGCGAGTACCAATACCTCTGAAGAGTGCGAGTACCAGTACAGATAAGGAGATAATTGTTGATACAGCTGTGAGCTACTGTGCTCCTAATAACATCAAGCGAACGGGGATAACTACAATAATAACACAGTAAGAACTCAGTAATAACGCTAATAACACCGAGAGGCAGGAGACACAGAAAGAGAGACACTACTGTTCAGCTGCTGGTGTGGACCAGACACTCAGCTGCTGGTGTGGACCAGACGCTCATCTGCTAGTGTGGACCAAACACTCAGCTGCTGGTGTTGACCAGACACTCAGCTGCTGGTGTTGACCAGACACTCAGCTGCTGGTGTTGACCAGACACTCAGCTGCTGGTGTTGACCAGACACTCAGCTGCTGGTGTTGACCAGACACTCAGCTGCTGGTGTTGACCAGACACTCAGCTGCTGGTGTTGACCAGACACTCAGCTGCTGGTGTGGACCAAACACTCAGCTGCTGGTGTTGACCAGACACTCAGCTGCTGGTGTTGACCAGACACTCAGCTGCTGGTGTGGACAAGACACTCAGCTGCTGGTGTTGACCAGACACTCAGCTGCTGGTGTTGACCAGACACTCAGCTGCTGGTGTTGACCAGACACTCAGCTGCTGGTGTTGACCAGACACTCAGCTGCTGGTGTTGACCAGACACTCAGCTGCTGGTGTTGACCAGACACTCAGCTGCTGGTGTTGACCAGACACTCAGCTGCTGGTGTTGACCAGACACTCAGCTGCTGGTGTTGACCAGACACTCAGCTGCTGGTGTGGACCAAACACTCAGCTGCTGGTGTTGACCAGACACTCAGCTGCTGGTGTTGACCAGACACTCAGCTGCTGGTGTGGACAAGACACTCAGCTGCTGGTGTTGACCAGACACTCAGTTGCTGGTGTGGACCAAACACTCAGCTGCTGGTGTTGACCAGACACTCAGCTGCTGGTGTGGACCAGACACTCAGCTGCTGGTGTGGACAAGACACTCAGCTGCTGGTGTGGACCAGACACTCAGCTGCTAGTGTGGACCAGACACTCATCTGCTGGTGTGGACCAGACACTCAGCTGCTGGTGTGGACCAGACACTCAGCTGCTGGTGTGGACAAGACACTCAGCTGCTGGTGTGGGCCAGACACTCAGCTGCTGGTGTGGGCCAGACACTCAGCTGCTGGTGTGGACAAGACACTCAGCTGCTGGTGTGGGCCAGACACTCAGCTGCTGGTGTGGGCCAGACACTCAGCTGCTGGTGTGGGCCAGACACTCAGCTGCTGGTGTGGACCAGGCACTCAGCTGCTGATATGGGCCAAACACTCAGCTGCTGGTGTGGACCAGACACTCAGCTGCTGGTGTGGACAAGACACTCAGCTGCTGGTGTTGACCAGACACTCAGCTGCTGGTGTGGACCAGACACTCATCTGCTGGTGTGGGTCAGACACTCAGCTGCTGGTGTGGGCCAAACATTCCTAATTTCGTAGCGAAAAACTCTTTTCTTTAGGCTATAGTCCTCCTAGCCTTACTCATCTTTCCTTTTCTATCCTTCTTCTCCTTTACCTCCATCTCCGTATCCATGCAATGCATACAGGGTTCTCCTCTGGTCAACCAGATTGTTATGTGCTGGCAACTAGCGGAGACGGTGCTCCAGGCTTCTTCCCCGTCGGGCTAGTCTGAGGCAAGCTGCCGAAATCGACACATGCCATTCGTGAGCTCATTCGTGAGCTCAGAAAACTAGAGTGCAACATATTGCACCACCCCACCATCATGGGCCATCCAGACAACACTCCCCCTCCCACTCTTAAGACCTTTCAGACCTGGGACCCAAGACCCGGGTTCCCCTAGACCCGGGTTTAGCGGGGAGTGCGGTCCTGGTAACCACAGTGCTGGCGACCGGGTGTAATACCCTAATGGTAGCGTATGGGAGGATTTATCCCGTAATATTGTGGGCAGTACTGCTCCAGACTCCCTCAAGAGATCTCCAATTACGCGTTGGCCCGTAACAAAAAAAATATGTATATATATATAAGTCACAATAGGTAATTGAGGGTTAAGGAGTTTCTCCTTGTTCCACCACCCATCCCACTCCTCGTTGAACACTGTTCCACCACCCAGCCCACTCCTCGTTGAGCATTGTTCCACCACCCAACCCACTCCTCGTTGAACACTGTTCCACCACCCAACCCACTCCTCGTTGAACACTGTTCAACCACAGAGTTTTTCGGAGTTTCGGCGGAGCGCCGACACTGTGGCAAGACATTGATTACAGAGGACTCCTTACCGGCACAACGCTTCGCCACTGAATAAAGCCAGTTTGTGGCGAAACGTTGCGTCCGGTTCCCTAAGCGACTCTTAGCGTCAATTTCAGACCATTCCAGCAATAATTTTTCTCTTTATTTGTCGGTATCTATTAATAGATAGTTAATATGACATATTAACTATCTATTAATCGATAGTTAATATGAGATATTGACTATCTATTAGTACTTTATACCATTGATTTAATCCCAGATAAGCAAACTGATTAAAATTTGTGGGTTACTTGTGAATTGTTCCAGCCACGGTAGTGTGGATTGTGAATTGTTCCAGTCACGGTAGTGTGGATTGTGAATTGTTCCAACCACGGTAGTGTAGAGTGTGAATTGTTCCAGTCACGGTAGTGTGGATTGTGAATTGTTCCAGTCACGGTAGTGTGGATTGTGAATTGTTCCAGTCACGGTAGTGTGGATTGTGAATTGTTCCAGTCACGGTAGTGTGGATTGTGAATTGTTCCAGTCACGGTAGTGTGGATTGTGAATTGTTCCAACCACGGTAGTGTAGAGTGTGAATTGTTCCAGCCACGGTAGTGTGGATTGTGAATTGTTCCAACCACGGTAGTGTGGATTGTGAATTGTTCCAACCACGGTAGTGTGGATTGTGAATCGCTCCAGCCACGGTAGTGTAGAGTGTGAATTGTTCCAGCCACGGTTATTGTGGATTGTGAATTGTTCCAGCCACGGTTATTGTGGATTGTGAATTGTTCCAGCCACGGTAGTGTAAAGTGTGAATTGTTGCAGCCACCAGTCACCTTCTGCCTCACAATTACAAATTATCCTCTACTGAATTTTAGTGCCAGAATCATTGTTCACAACAAACGTGTCCCTTGTCAATTTCAATTGCAAGATGAACAAAAACAGTGACATCTGAACAACTCGGGAGACGGGCCGAGGGATCGAACCCGTACTCTTAACAGACAGTATTTCACTGTTTTTAAGACAGTCAAACGGGTCACTGTGCAAGGAGCCTTAAACAGTGATCTTCGTACTGTACTCGGTGGGTCTCCGTTATCTGTTATTTATTACCGTTGTAGTATGTTATTATTGGCAATTTTTTTATTGACAGAGGACAATCTAATTTAACCTCACCTAAAGTAAATCGAGATAGATCGATAGACAGAGCGAGCGAGAGAGAGAGAGAGAGAGAGAGAGAGAGAGAGAGAGAGAGAGAGAGGAGAGAGAGAGAGAGAGAGAGAGAGAGAGAGAGAGAGAGAGAGAGAGAGAGAGGAGAGAGAGAGAGAGAGAGAGAAGAGAGAGAGAGAGAGAGAGAGAGAGAGAGAGAGAGAGAGAGAGAGAGAGAGAGAGAGTGAGAGAGAGAGAGAAGAGCACCTCATCTTCCCATCAGCTTTTGTTGGTCAATGACCAACAAAATGAACAAAAGGAAGCGGGAGCCTTATAGTGTGTGTGTGTGTGTGTGTACTCACCTAGTTGTGGTTGCAGGGGTCGATTCATAGCTCCTGGCCCCGGTGTGTGTGTGTGTACACTATATATAGTGTATGTATGCACCTAATTGTGGTTTCAGGGTTTGAGTCTCAGCTCCTAGCATCAACTTGTATGGTTCCTTTACTTATTATTATATTTCTATTGTTATTATAAGGGTTAAACTGCGATATGGGAAGTAATCAGGTTACATCTATGGAAGGCTGATGGTAGCTCCAAATCCTTGGATCAAGAGACCTTCACCAGCACGAGACAGAGGGCACTACCAGCATTCCACAGAGTCATGGCAGAAGGGGGAACTCTCCGCCCAGCCATGACTAGACAAGTTTCTTAACTACGTAACTGTGTAACTACTTAAAGAACGTAACTACGTAACTACGAATGAATTAGCACGTTGTAGTTACTGTCAATTTGTTAAAGACTAGTTAAGGTCGGGACAAGTGTGTGTGTGTGTGTGTGGTTAAACGTTAATATCCCAGTGCTCATCTGTTTCCGTCTTATGGTTTCTCTCCCTGTTTTCCACTACATCATATAAATTATTTAGTATTTTACAATTAGAAATGTTTTATTTGATAAATTTATACAAGTACTTGTGTATGTTTGTGTGTGTGTGCATGTGTAAAACAGCCTGGTTGATCAAGACCTGATCCACCGGGAAGCCTGGTTGAGGATCGGGCCGCAGGGGCGTTGGCTACCGGAGAAGCCTCCTAGTAGGTGGGTTATTCCACTATAAGGCTGAAGAATTACTTCCTGACGTCGATTTGACTAACTTCAAACTGTGCCCTCGTGTACCTGTTTCCCGCTTCTCAAACATTCCATCCCCTATCTTCCTTATCAATTTCCTTGGATATTTTGTATGTTATGTCCTTCCTGGTTCTTCTGACCTCCAGTGTCGTCAGGATCAGTCTTCAGCAACTCCTCGATAGGCATTAAAGCCAATTAACCAGCCAACTCATCCCTGACTTCCGTTCCCATCTTTCATTGTTCCCTATTCTCCCTCTCCATTTCTTCTACTCCTTCCATCTCTTCTCCCTCCATCTACTCCTCCACTGAAGTGCTTATTTGCCTTTATTCACAGTTCGTCCAGTCAGGTGGTAGGCAAGGATTCCTTCCTTACATTATCCTTCATTCTCTCTTACCGAAACTACCACGACGTACGTGGCAATATATCAACTGATTCATGTATTTTTTTTGGCAATAAAACATTATTTTTGGCTATAATTAGATACCAGCCACCCAAATATTCGTATCAATATTCCGTTAACCAGTGTAAATAACGTCCAAGAATTGTGGAAGTTATGCTAATTAGCTGAACTTATGTTAATTAAATCATGTTGTTGACATGTTATCTGGTCAGTTTCTTTAGAGAGAAAGTATGTTTCTTTTATGATATTTTTTTTTTTTTCTGGTCTTGTATTTTCGTCTGCAGGAACCGCTGTAAGCATAATAATACAAAATTAGTGAATGAGAGGCGGGTTTATTGTGAAAGAAGACGTCACATGGCAATTATCGTGCCCAGTCACCCGAGTCACCTCTTTTAAGTCACCTCATACCTAGCAATTACGTCCTTCTTGTTCGACTTTAATGTCTGCCAGATGTTTAAAAACCTCGTTTCACTTATAGTTAGTGTCCCTCAGAAGTAATAGTGCTCTCCACACTCGGAAATAATAAAATATTCCCCAATAACTCTGAGGAAGCGGCTGAGTGTTGCCATCCAGCGGTCAAGCCCAGCGACCAGTGGTACCAACACTTTGCCACCTTATTACACATTCCAACCCGCCAAATGAAGTAAAAATCCGACATTCACACATCACTGCAACTTTCGACACCACTGACCCACTCACTGACTCAACAAAAGCAAAGGAAATTGGAGGACTATCTCCATAAAATGGTATCACATAACACATGTGTAAGGACCCACCCGCTTGGCAACACTGCCGGGGATGGACCTGCGCAAGGACGCTAAACTGGTCACTGCGCAGCCTTTATCTCCCTCTCAAGGAGGACTATCCGGATCTTCCTCCCAAAACGGGAGAAAATTGTAGGAGGGGGCTATATCAGGACTCCTTCAAGCTCCATTATCTATTCCTTTATTCACGGACCATAAATATCTATCAGTGGCTCGGGAAGGGTCGCCTCCGTGGGTATAAATTTTGTTGGAATATTTTATGGTATATCCAATGATATATCAACGGTAGGATATCCTAGGATGGATCTACAGTAGGATATCCTAGGATGGATCTACAGTAGGATATCCTATGATGGATCTACAGTAGGATATCCTAGGATGGATCTACAGTAGGATATCCTAGGATGGATCTACAGTAGGATATCCTAGGATGGATCTACAGTAGGATATCCTAGGATGGATCTACAGTAGGATATCCTAGGATGGATCTACAGTAGGATATCCTAGGATGGATCTAAAGTAGGATATCCTAGGATGGATCTACAGGATATCCTAGGATGGATCTACAGTAGGATATCCTAGGATGGATCTACAGAAGGATATCCTAGGATGGATCTACAGTAGGATATCCTAGGATGGATCTACAGTAGGATATCCTAGGATGGATCTACAGGATATCCTAGGATGGATCTACAGTAGGATATCCTAGGATGGATCTACAGAAGGATATCCTAGGATGGATCTACAGTAGGATATCCTAGGATGGATCTACAGTACGATATCCTAGGATGGATCTACAGTAGGATATCCTAGGATGGATCTACAGTAGGATATCCTAGGATGGATCTACAGTAGGGTATCCTAGGATGGATCTACAGTAGGATATCCTAGGATGGATCTACAGGATATCCTAGGATGGATCTACAGTAGGATATCCTAGGATGGATCTACAGAAGGATATCCTAGGATGGATCTACAGTAGGATATCCTAGGATGATATACCTTTGATATACCTTTGAAGAGTTTCGAGAGTATCTACTCTCTGAGCCCGGCCATGGGCCAGGCTCGTCTGGTGCTTGCCTGGTCAACCAGGCTGTTGCTGCTGGAGGCCCGCTGCCCCACATATCCATCACAGCCTGGTTGATCTGGCACCTGGTGAAGATATTTGTCCAGTTTCCTCTTGAAGGCTTCTACACTGGTTCCAGCCGTGTTTCGGATATCTTCTGGTAAGATGTTGAATAGTCTGGGACCCCGGATGTTAATACAGTGCTCCCGTATTGTCCCCACCGCACCCCTGCTCCTCACTGGGTTTATTTTACACTTTCTCCCATATCTCTCACTCCAGTATGTTGTTATGGCAGTGTGCAGATTTGGGACCAGGCCCTCAAGTACTTTCCATGTATATATTATCATGTATCTCTCTCTCCTCCGCTCCAATGAGTACATGTTCAAGACTTGAAGGCGTTCCCAATAATTTAGATGTTTCAATGGCTCAATGTGAGCCGTAAACGATCTCTGGATTTGTTCCAGCTCTGCTATTTCTCCTGCCCTGAACGGGGCCGTCAGCACTGAGCAGTATTCTAAGTGAGGGAGCACTAGCGATTTGAATAGTGTCACCATCGGCATTATTTCCCTTGTTTTGAAAGTTCTCAATACCCACCCCGTCATCTTCCTGGCTGTTGTGATCTTTGTCTTGTTATGGTCTTTAAACGACAGATCAGCAGACATAATTATTCCCAAGTCCTTTACGTGTTCCTTTCGTTCTATGTGGTGACCCTCTTGCGTTTTGTATATAGTGTTCCTTTTGAGTTCTTCATTTTTTCCATACCTAAGCAGCTGAAACTTATCACCATTGAACGTCATGTTGTTCTCCACTGCCCATTGGAAGACCCTGCTTATGTCCTCCTGTAATTTTTCAGTGTCCTCTACCGTAGTGACTTTCATGCTTATTTTAGTGTCATCTGCAAATGATGATACAAAAGTGTGCTGGGTGTTTTTATCTATGTCTGCTATGAGGATGAGAAACAGCAGAGGTGCCAGGACAGTGCCTTGGGGCACTGAGCTTTTGACCTCGCTGATGCTGGATCTTGCCCTGTTCACTACTACTTTTTGTGTTCTTTGTGTTAGGAACTCAAAAATCCATCTGCCTACCTTCCCCGTAATGCCTATGGCCCTCATTTTGTGCGCTATCACTCCATGATCGCATTTGTCAAACGCCTTTGCAAAATCTGTGTAAATCACATCTGCGTTTTGGTCGTCCTCCAATGCCTCCGTAATTCTGTCATAATGGTTCAGCAGTTGTGACAGGCATGATCGACCCGCTCTAAAGCCATGCTGGTTCGGGTTATGTTGGTTGTGCTGGTCCATGAACTTTGTAATCTGCCGTCTCATCACTCTTTCAAAGATTTTTATGATGTGAGAAGTGAGGGCTACTGGTCTGTAATTTTTAGCTAGTGCTCTACTACCTCCCTTATGCAAAGGAGCTATGTCTGCACTCTTTAAGGCCTCTGGAATTTCACCTAGATCTAAGCTCTTTCTCCACAGAATACTAAGGGCTCTTGCTAATGGTACTTTGCACTGCTTTATAAATAAAGCATTCCATGAATCTGGTCCAGGTGCTGAGTGAGTGGGCATGTTGGCCATTTCTTTTCGAAATCTATGGGATTTGTACTAATGTCGGTTAGGTGGTCTGCGCAGCCTTCTGCTGGAGTGAAAAATATTTCTGCATTTTCTACCTTGCTGTCATTTAGTGGGTTGCTGAACACTGACTCATACTGTTCTTTTAGAATTTCACTCATTTCCTGTTCATCGTCCGTATACGAATCTCCTCTCAATAATGGTCCAATTCTACAGGTAGTTCTTAGCTTGGATTTTGCATAGGAGTAGAAATATTTTGGGTTTCTTGCAATATCCTGTATGGCTCTTTGTTCCCTTTGTACTTCTTCTGTCAGGTATGACATCTTAAGTTTTTGTTCTAATTCCGTGATCTCTCGGTTAAGGCTATCTCTCTTCTGTTGCAACATAACTGTGTTTTTCAGCAATTCAGTAACCCGTTTTCTTCTCCTGTACCATCTCCTACGCTCTCTCTCTATATCTGATCTTCTTCGGGGTTTCCTCAATGGTACGTGTTTCATACATACCTTGTATGCTTCTGTATTCAGATGGATCTACAGGATATCCTAGGATGGATCTACAGTAGGATATCCTAGGATGGATCTACAGTAGGATATCCTAGGATGGATCTACAGTAGGATATACTAGGATGGATCTACAGAAGGATATCCTAGGATGGATCTACAGTAGGATATCCTAGGATGGATCTACAGTAGGATATCCTAGGATGGATCTACAGAAGGATATCCAAGGATGGATCTACAGTAGGATATAGTAGAATATATCTACGGTATCATATCATAGGATAAATCTACTAGCTTTGCGCCTCTCCTTGAACAACTCTAGCTGTTAATACAATACTTTTTTATTAATTTACAGGTTTATGGGTTGTCGACTACACCGTTCGTTGGACACTAAAGGCAGGTCACAAATAAAATAACCCTCAGATAGGGATTACACTTACAGTGCATATACTGAAAGATATACACCTCTCGTTGTATATACAGTGCTACCACCCCTACTACCACCACCAGAATTATCACTGCTACCATCACTATTATCACCACCACAACTACAACAATTGAGTCGTCTTTTGTAACTGCATTACAGCTTCAATAACTACACCTATTTATTCTAGAACTTTTATCCCTCCTATAACTACCGATAACTCTGTAACTACCACTACTACTACTATTACTATCGCTACTACTGTGGGTACCTCTTCAACTACTATTATACTATTATAAATAACACCTCAATTATCACTGAAACTACCACGACTACTACAATAACCACAATACGTACCCGAGACTAAGGTTCTGGAAGCAGAAAGGGGGAGAGGAGACATAGTCACAACGTTGAAGATACTCATAACTATCGACAAGGTGGCGTGAGAGGCGTAAGAAGAGAGTTAACAGACGACCTTATTGTTTATTATCGATGTTAACCGACGCACACGAACACACACACACACACACACACACACACACACCAGGACCTCCCAGACAGCCAAACTCAACTCTTTACGAAGACCGCCGGTTGTCCACATTTTTAGAGAGTGACTGTTCCAGTATTTGAACAGGGAATCTAAGGCTGGCTGGCTGGGTCTCTCTCTCTCTCTCTCTCTCTCTCTCTCCTCCCTCCCCCCCTCTCTCTCTCTCTCTCTCTCTCTCTCTCTCTCTCTCTCTCTCTCTTACATGTTATAAAACAAATATCAGTCTTGCAAGAGTGCAAAATATTTATCAGGCTTCCGTCTCTCACACTCGTACGACAAAGTAGAATGCTTTTTTTTCTAGATATTAATTGCCTTACTACCTAGGCTAAATTTAAGCCTAGTTGTGGTAGTGGTGGTGATCGTAGTGGTGGGAGTTGTGGTAGTGGTGGTGGTGGTAGTGATGATGGTAGTGGTGGTGGTAACAACCACCACTCTCCGCCTCTTCTTTGGGCTGGTGACTTCTTGAAATTACTAATTAGTTCACATTAGGAGTCCTTCAGAGGGAAGACGCCTCGACAGTAGTGTCCACTCCTCCCACAATAGGACATCCTGAAGAGTCCGACAGTAGGACATTCTGGGGACTCCGACACTTGGACATCCACGGTAGGACATGCTGGCAACGCGGTTCAACGTCTATTTACGTCTGAGCGCCCGGGTGCCGGGCAAACAGCCTCACTGGACATACAAACACACTTGCAAGCTACATGCAGGAACGATAAGACATACTGCTTCAGTCTCAGTGTAGTAAGTGCAATCGGACCAGATGAAGAGATAATGGCATACACAGTTTCAAAAATAGATACGACAAGGTCTTCAAAACAAGGAATCAGCGAGGCATCCCGATAGTTATTAAGAGGTTGGATTAGATGTGAATTAACCACAACAACACACCTAGAGAGGTACAGATCTACCTCTAGGAGAGTACCATACCTTTACCTTTACCTTTGAAGAGTTTAGAGAGTATGGGTACTTAGTGGTACCGAGTACTACACGAGTACCACCAGGTACTCGTGTAGTATACTCACCTCAAATTACTTTAGACGAAAAAAAAATACGAGGGATTCAGCATAGTATCAAGTAGACGACTGCATCAGCTTATTACCACAACACTAATTCCTTAATGTTTACTCTCTCGATTTTCACGTCGGGTTCTGACCGGACCGGTCAGAACCCAGTACTGGACTCTAACCCGTCCGCGGTATTAGATTCTATTGAAAGATTTTCCTGGGTAAACGAAGCTCGCTTCTTTATTGACAAATGTTCCGAAGGCGATTTATTATAGGGACGCTGGGAGGAAGGGACACTGGGAGATACTTATGAGACACTGGGAGATACATATGAGACACTGGGAGATACATATGAGACGCTAGGAGATACATAAAAGCTGGGAGATACATATGAGACGCTCATTTCCATTTGGGGTCTTTGGATCTTCTCCCTTAAAATGAGACCATCTATAAACTACTAACTTCTGGGCATCCATTTACTACTGGTTAAATACACAAACTTCATATAGAAGAGAATGTAGCTTTTGACGACGTTTCGGTCCGACTTCGGGCCTCTAGTCTCTCGCCTTTTTATCTCTTGTGGCAAAAACGCACTCCTACTTTCTACAACCTTTTACACTACTTCCACTACCAGCATTACCACTGCCTCTTCCGTTCCTGTCCTCCTCGCCACTCTCTTCCATTAGTGTGACTTGTCAATGGTCAAAGTCAGACCTAAACGTCGTAATAAGCTCTCTCTCTCTCTCTCTCTCTCTCTCTCTCTCTCTCTCTCTCTCTCTCTCTCTCTCTCCCTGTGCGGGTTATTTGTGTATTGTTCCAATCACGGTATTGTGCCTGTTGTTCTTTACCATGTGGAACAAAAACAGCCGGTACATGTAAGGGAACATGTACCCTCCCTCTCGCCGCGCCCGGATTTACAAGTACCGAGGTACAGACGCCAGGCTACGCACTCACCTGTACAGTAATTAGGTTCACCTGAGAGTTGGAACCTGATCTCAGGCTACCTGCTATAGTTACCCCTACGAAGCCCCTCAATCTCACCTCAATGAAAAGGGTGAGATCGGTCCTGCAGGCAGGGGAAGTGTGGACATAAGGCTGCCATACAGTACCCTCATTAGAGTCGATTTTACAGATAGAAAGCGGCGAAACCCAGCTCTAATGGGAATAGGGTGGTACGCTCTTCTCGTCTGGGCGTCAGGTAGCGGCAGGTGAGAGGGACGATTAATTAGAAAGGATTTAATTAGTTATCGCTTCCGGTAAGTAGGTAAGCCATTAACGAGCGAGACACATATCTAGCACTAGGTATCTTTAACGACGAAACGTTTCGCTAGTAAAAATACATAGTGTTCCATGTGTTTTGTTCATTAACTTATTGGTATTGCGTACCATTTAGGTAAGATTTATTTGGGAAAATCCCCAAATGGTTTTACGAAGACTTATAATTTTTTTAGCGAGTTTGAGGTAACATAGAGGTTGTGGGCGCACGGCACACAGTGTATTATGCAGAGTTAATGTCGTTTCTTTTAGTTTAGTCAAAGAATGAAACTTGTTTCCATCGCTCTGTGCTAAGAAATAAAAGTGC